>JAANSM010000632.1:0-25483 GCA_036850725.1 Orchesella villosa | reverse complement strand
TATGTGGGAGAGATGCTGCAAAGTATTTTACATATTATGGTGCTTTCTCCGTCATACATGAAGCCACCTATTTTATCCCCTGTTTGCTCTTTTCTGAACTTACTATGAGATGAAATAGAGTGAAAAAGGAAGGAAAAGTGTAGGTTCGGATGATTAATTTTTAAGCCAGAAGTGAAAAGCTTATATAACTTCCTTTATATTTCGCAAAAGCACCTATATAAATAGCTGTATTTGTGAGTGAGTAGAAGCGTACTACACTAGCAGACATGTTGAAATCTATTTCATCTCTGGGAGTGTTACCTCAGCACGATTTCCTAATATTATAATATAATGAGATGCTATCCTATTGAAATGAAACGAGACTTTTTTTCCGACTGCTGCTCCTTTATTCCTTTATTACTCTTGTTCAGCATAACCTTTTTCAAATTATATTCATAGTATACTCATTTAAAATGGGATGTGATGAGTGAATGACTAGTAGGAAGGAAGGAATGAAATGAGGACGTAAGGGAATGATGTTCCATTTGATTTCTTTTCATTGGTGAAACGCCTATAAGAGCACTTATTTAAAATATTTCTGTAGTAATTGAGCCCAAAAGATTACCTTTAGTTTCCTATTTCAGCTTTAGTCTTCAATAGTACTCTAGATGGAATGTGATAAGGTTGTTTGTTTTTCTACATTTATGTAATATGCTTATATAAACTTTTCTTCTGCACTGCTCTTCTTCTAGGAAAGTCGACACAAAGGCAAGTATGAATTAGCCGAACGAGAAAGGCTAGATCCGCTCATGCCTAGTGAGGTTTGTACTATTATTTATTTTTTTTCTTTTATTTTGTTTGGAAGAACATCACTGCAAATTTGTATAAACGCGAAGATTATAACTGCTGTGCATGCTTACTTTATCAATATATATTCATTTTTGCATGTTTTTCATGTTTCTAATTAATTCTAGTTTTTCGGGTTTAATTCAGATTTCTTAACAAATTCACTATTATTTTTGCATGGGTCAATGCTCTTTTTTTAAAGTCAGTTGTTTGGTTGTCATTTTTACTTTAGGGGTTCATCAACACTTCAGCACATTCTACTAACCTCTCTAAACTTTGCTAAAAACGAAACGGAAAAAGAGCTCCAAGGTTTAATTTGCTATTTTCAACAAATTTCTGACGGCTTTGTTTAAATTTGCACATCAGCTTTCCAACCCCCCCAACAGAATAGTTATTCTGTAATCGAACTACAGAATTCGATATGATTTTAAGAAGTTTTTAACTAAAGGATCGATATTCTCCAGAATTGTACTTATGTGTAAATATTGAACACAGCCACATTGTGTCGCACCTTAATATGACGTTACCATTTCCAATTTCTCATAAGATGCTCATTGATCATGTCATGATGACTGAGTTGATGTATGTTCCATGTGTATAATCCAATATTGAATATACTCGAATTAGTAAATATAGTAGAAATATTCGTTGTGTTTAGTCACAACGGAGCTTTTGCTACACAATAAGCACACGCACACGATACTCTTGCTAATAACTCACCGCCATATTGCTATAAACAACTGTTTAAAACTTAATACATCTCACATCATCATGCGCCAATCCATCAATTTGCGTCAGCCTGTCACAAGCTCAGACCCGAGGTATATAAACCGATGGAAATGGAAAGCGAATCTATCAGGTTTTGCACAATCCAGTGACTACATCTTGTTTACTCAAACACTCTTTTAGTTGAGCTCAGTTTCCCCTTCCAAAATTTATCATGTATTATTTTCGGTAGGATTTTATACGCAGAATTTCTCTTTGTATGTAATTTCAGCACAGAGTCAAGTCATCTAGTATGAAATAGTAGAGTTATATTTCCAAGCAAAATATCATCACATGTTGTGAGAAATTTTGTGTAGTATTAGCTAACTAACTCTGAGAGTAAAAGACAGTTTGTTTTTGTGCGCAATCTGCAGCGTCGATGTCATGTCATTTATCCTTTCTCTCACATTCGTTTTGTTTCTTTCTTGTTCCCGACAAAGTTGAGTTAGTTATGTGTCAGACAAGTATCTAATTTGATATGACCACTGAAGGGTGATCTCTTTTGTTGTCAAAGAAACTTTTTGTGCATCTTCTGACGATAGAAAATGAGAAAATGATACTCTACTCTAAAAGACTTACCTAATGTATACACATGCTCACTTTCTGCGTCTCAAGTTTTGGATTGGGCTTTGTCAAATGTATGTGAATTTCTGTGAGATAAAAATGGAGCTTTACAGTATTATGCTTTGATTTTTTGTGTAAATCCTACTTTTTAGCTTTTGAGTTTCCCAAGAAAAAAAGTTATCTCTCGCTCGGGTTTCCACTTTTTTTATATTGTCCTGTATAAAAATGTGCATAAATGTCTCGATCCGAAATAAATGCTTCTGTGCTCAACCTTTTTATATTATACCTTCATGTTTGTTCATGCGTGGAGCAACTCTACTTCAAGTATTAACCCACGAAAAAAAGGGAAATCTGGCCAGTCCTTTTTTTGTAACAAATGTTTCACATGTCTAAATCTCGTATCGAATTTATACGTATGTATATAAATGTAACATGGGTGTTTATGGATAGACAAATGCATGGGACTTTTTAAAAATATTGGAGTGGATCCTTCCATTCACATGCTTGGCGAAAATAAAAACTGATCATCATTTAAAACTTCCCTTTTCGGGTTTTCTTTTTCAACATTGTAGAGCATGCTAAAAGGAGTTAGAAAGGGGAGTGACGCAAAAGATGTGAATCTAAATGACGGATCCGGAGAAGCAGAATCAACCGCTGCTCAACCACCTTCACAAGGCCAAGAAAAACCTGCTGCGGAGTCGGCTACAACATCTGCCAAAGAAAGCCAAAAACCTAAGACGAGTCAAAGTGACACAGCTCATGGATCCTTCTTCCTCCGAATGGGAACTCTTGGTAAGTCGATGGTTGTGGTTGTGTATCTGTGTTTTATGGTGATGATGATGATAATCATGAGAGAGTAGACATAAAGTCTTTAGGAAAGTGAAGTTGCCATAAGCAGCAGTAAGATGGGATGCGATTTGAGAACTTCTTTTCCATTTCTGTGTTGTTGTAATATGGAATACAATCGTCCATGCAGAATTCTTCGCTGTTGAGTTGAATTGAGCATCCCTAGTTAGCACACATCCTTGTATTTGTTGTCTGATTTTCTCGTCTGAATGTTTCTTTGTAGATGAAAATGTTAAATCTAATTTACTTCGTACATTTTTAACAAGCGAGAACAAACCGTATGTAGTTTAGAGTACAATGAAAAAGAAATGGTAGTTCCAAGATCACTTTCGAGAATTTGTACCACTATACCAATTTAGCCTGATACAAACATGGTATTTTCTATCCATCGAATTCGCACATTGCTTGGAGCAAAATGAAGAGAAACCCTAGGCGGATTATTTCCTTATGGACTACCAGAAGTAGAATCTATTTCCTGTCTTTTCCTCTTCCTTTCTGAATTGACTGAGGCACTAGAAAGTATTTGTGAATTCCATTTCTCAATTTAGAATTCCGAAATCATTGTGATTTCCTCGCACAATGTCCCTCGGAATTCGCAATGTAGTGAGTTAGCATTCAATTTGTTAGTTCTCCAAACTCAAAGGTCTTTTCCCTTTGGTTTCTCTACTTGTATTAGTCTCTTATCTCGATGTGCCAAAAAGCAATATTGAAATACGTCTCACTGTCCCACAACAAAATTTTAATTGCGCAGTCCCATTGTTGCATTTCATAAAACGAAAGAATCAGCAGTATTTTATAGGCTGCACAGTTAGTTGATGAATTTTAATTATTTTGTTGACCGTGTGCTTTGGAACAAAACCAATCTGTTCTCTTCCAAAACTTAAGTGAAAACTCTAAAAGTATGGCTATTTCCATATAGTCTTTATGACGGCACTGCATCTAACATAGCGATATGACTACACTACTAGTAAATTACTAACGATCATTATTATTCCCATTTGGCACCCGAGCGGTTTTTCTCGCTTTTTATTGTTGAAAGTCAGTAGTGCGCCTGAAAAGTTGCTATAGAGGAAAGATACATAATGGAAGCAGGTTGGTTGTTAGCGAAAGAGACTCAACTGTTAAAAACCTCATACAACTTTAAAAGGAGACCAGCGAAACGCTTGTGAATGTAATTGCTTTTACGCTACAATAATAATGTGTTTACTGGCATAGTTGAAATCGGAATAACAATTCTACTGATGTATCAGTATACTTACCAGTGGTAGTGTAATTATTATATCTACTCAAAGCGCATTATCATTAAATGTTCGCTTGGTTGGCTCAAAATTATTCTGTGTTGCAAATTATATGACACCTTCAATAGAAGCCGAGTATATATAATATATGTACAAAAATTGTAGTTATACCCATTCTTCTGAATAAGTGTTTAGTATTTCATTCCACATGACAATGAAATCGTTTTCACATGATATATTTACTTCACAGTTTTATTACATTCACATTCATACTACGTAATCAAATTATAGCAGCAAACTTGTAAAATCCCTTGGATCTTTTGTGTTCATTTATAGCTTTCGGTCTTGGTGCGATGATCTATATTGGGTTGGAACTGGGGGCTTTCTTTGAGATTCCTATTGGATCCTCTTGTTACAACATTCTTCGTGGCGTGAACCCTCTTCTCCAGTTGATATTCACCTTCATGCAGATGTATTTCATCTTTATTAACTCCAGGGTATGTTTTTCTAGTTAGTTTTTTAAATAATGTAAAGGTTTACTATGCGCTGCTTACATGTATATACCATTTTTGCAACATGAAATCATAATTAAGCATACCATCATTTTTGTACTTGTTGAGGACTTGTACTTGTACATTTTTATACATTCCAATTGCTTTGTGCTGTTTCGTTGAATTTTTTCGCTTCTTTTTGCTAAAATATCATTCAAGTATATAATTAATGTACGTGCTATGGTAACAGAATGGACTTTCACTTTGAAAGGACGTGGTTTTACATTAAAGCATACAAGCGCTATATTTCCATTAAATGCTGCACACTTTGGTTTCATATTTTGACATTCCAATATTGATGTGATTGTAGTTGAGGATTCACAAGTTCAAGATCATTGCACGATTTGGATTGATGCATGTTGTGGCAACCAACCTTTGCGTGTGGATCCGGATTTTGGTTCGAGAATGTTTCAAGGAAATTACAAAGCATATTGATGGCAACTCTGTTTACTCTGAAGATTACATGATTAAAGGTTAGAAAGCTTGTCATATGCATACATGGAGAAAGTAAATGGATGAGGAGCGGAGCAATGTTTTTACCATTTACCATTGGTGACTTTCAGAGGGAAATCGATTGTTATACACTCGTCTCGGTTTCTGGAATAAAACGGCAACTACAACGGCTTCTCCGGATCAGGATAACATCTACAACAGCATGAATAACAACAACAACTATGGCATGGGAATGGGTGGGATGGGCTTACCAAGAAACCCTACACCTTCCCCAACTCCGAGCTCATTTGACACCGGAAGTCCACTGCCCCTTAACGTCACATGCGAGCGGTTCGTGTACATGGGAACAATCGTAAATGATGCGGCTCCGTACCTCTTTCCAGTGGTCATTGAGTACAGTTTGATTGCTGCTGCTGTGGTTTTCATCATTTGGAGGAATATTGGACGTGGAGTGCCAACCAAAGCGTAAGTGGGATGAAAAAAAAATATGTGGAACGGAAGTTGTGGGAGTAAGATGAAAGTTTTCGCTAGACGCAAACTTAGTTTCCTACTTTCACTACAATGTTCACTTTAACACCTACACCATGCATGAGAAAGTTTTTTTTTGTCGAGTATGATATTCACCAGTTCGTTAACTCATTAGACTGGATGCCTCTAGGAACAACGAGGAAGGTGAAGAAAGTCAGCAGGAATGGGAATTGGGAACGGATTCTTATAGTCGGTACACCGCTGGAGGGCAAGATGGAAACGCTGCCCCTTCAGGGCCAGTCGACTGTGTGGGAGCTAGTAAAGGACTTTTCTGTGGACTCCTCTTGTTGGTTGCGGCTTTAATCTGTCTCATTCTCTTCTTCGTTCTCATCGCAAGGGAGAAATTCAAGTGGTTGGCAATTTATCTGGCTGACTGCTCTCATGCAGGGCTTCTCCTCCTTTCATTTTTGGCCACATTAATCGGATTCATAAGGTACTATTAACTTACATAGATATACTTAAGTACATATATGAATATATGTCCATATATTTCTGCGCACACTTTGCATTTTCTATACATATTGGGAGTATGAATGTGTGAGGTTGGTTGATACCATGATATCCCTTTCACTTTTTGTCTCTACAATGCATACCTAGTGGTGTAGAGAGTGTGTGCTAAGTAGAGAAAAGTATTTGTGTTTCGCAAATGGATTAAGTATGTACATATCTAAAGGCTATCTGTATGTAAAAGTGATTATCTCTGAAACTGTTGGATTTCTTTTCTTTTGCACAGAGTAAGGCGACTCAGATTTCATGGAGATCATGGCAGTCCCTTGCGAGACATTTTGTTGCGTGTCTCTGTACTCGGAGTGTTCGCTTATGCTCTCTTCAGCTTGATCTCAGGAACAGTTCTTGGTCTCTCTTTGGATATCCCTGCTCTCTTGGTGGCAGGAACGGCGGCCCTTGTCATTCTCCAGGTTTGTTAGCGTCACATTTCCATTTGGGAATTAGAAACATTTTACATCCCACTAGAATTCTCATAGGATACTTTACAAACAAGTAGTTTTGTGTTAGTAGAGGTTTTTTTTCTTGCTCAAAATTCTCACCAATCCTAGCTCTCTCTCTAGTCATTTTGCTCAGAGAATTCCAATTTGCTGCAGTGTAATCCATAGCCAAGTCTAAATGTCTTTGCCAATAGAATTCCAAGTCATGTCTCACTGTTTCTACTCAATGCAAATGAATGATAATAAGTGTAAACCCATTTTAATTCTTCCCTGCCTCCAGATCATTATTCAAATGCTTTTCATTTCGGATGTGGGACGTCGTCGTATTCATCTCCCAGAACACTGCAGGACAAAACCAGGACGGCAAATTGTTACTCTCTTGCTAATAACCAACTTGACAATGTGGGCAATTGTGACATTAGAAATCCCCAAAGTGGAAAAAGATCCTGTGCAACTGAGCTTCTTCGGAACAATTCCATGGATTCTTGTGCAACGGTTCTGTTTACCACTCTACATTTTCCACAGATTCTTCTCTGCTGTCACACTCGCTGAAATCTGGAAGAATTCCTACACCCTCNATTCTTCTCTGCTGTCACACTCGCTGAAATCTGGAAGAATTCCTACACCCTCAAATACATCCCTGTGGCCACTGGCCCTTAAATACTGGTGTCGAATTCTCTCTAAAAAAATGTCCCTCATCATTTCAACCCAAACATGGGCAAACAAAAAGGGATATACATATGTATTGGGTTTTAGTTCAGGGGAAGAATCATCCAAAAGTACACGAGAACCATAGAAGTCATCCACGTCGTACAAAATCATTTGACATAAAAATATACTAGGTATACAAAAAAATGCGAAGAGAAATTACCATGCGAAGGCAAGTTAAAACTTATGGTTTTAGCTTTTGTTTTGGAGGAGGAGGGTTGGACACAATATGAAGATGCTCATCTAGATGAAGGACACATTGACTTTGTAGATGCTAACTGTAATATTTACATGTTGCTTGACGTAGAATGCTTAATTCTAATATGACCATGGCACTGTTACAAACCTGTTGATCGGTATTTTAGTAGTTGGCAAGTACTTTATATAATTAAGAAATATTGCATATACATACAGATTATATATAATAATGGTTTAGGAAGAGTAAACTTATTCAAAACATGTTGTGTACTATACTCAATGGAAACGTAACTGTAGTCCTATAGGCAGAGGAAAAGATTTCCGGGAGAAAGTTTCATACCGACCGGTCTCTTTCGCAGAGTCAGAAGCATGGAAAATGATAATTAACATTTTCCATTAGAGAAGCAAGGGAATAAAAAGAAGGACGGAGAAATGTCAACTCAAGAACTATGCAAATTAACTTACTACCGAGAGAATAAACGTAGTAAAAAATTGTACATGAATTTTTTGGGTGCAAAATGAACGTGAGCTTGATTCATTTTATAACAAAGAGCAACAGTACTTTCCTATGCACATGAGTTCAATCATGCCAATTCATATTTAGATCAAGGAAATTTTATCATCAGGAAAAAAAACCAAAACAAAAAATCTCTATGATTACGATCATCTTATATATCGGTGATACTCATTTTGCAGTGTTCTCATTAAAACAAAGAAATCTTGAAATCTCAAGGAGTATAAAATCTTGTTTCTGACTTTGCTTTAAGTAAGGAAAAAAATGTTGTGTAACCAGAAAACAAATCTTTCATGACATTTGTCATAATGCTAATGTTTGTATATTAAATAGAGTAAATTCTGCACATGAATTGAAATATGGAATAATTGTGGCTGAAATCAATTGGACTTGACACCACTACAAAAAAAGGCTCGGTATTGATTTTCTCAAAAAGAAACCAAAAACAAAATCACTGTTCATTAATTTTACCACGTAATGGTACTGATTACAAATACGCAATTCTAATTAAGGTATAGGCTCAACAGAGACAGAGTTGTATGTAATTCATTTGATACAATCTATAGACCCAATGATTTTTTACATTTCTACAATTTGATTACATCAAAACTAAATATTTCGTACTGGGCCGTCAGCTAACATGCATAAAAACAGGTCGCATTTCCAACAGATACATTCAGCTTTAAAAATGATATTATATGGAAAACAAATATTAATACGTTGTAGGAATCGATTTTTAGTTAGCTGAATATGAATTCTATACACAAATTCATCCAAAAAAAATATAGGGCTAATTGTGGTACATACTGGTAATTACTTACAGTAGACGGTTGACTACTTACAAAAAAACTTCTTCAAATCCATACCTTCTTCATTAGTTTTATTGATTACGGATCGGAAGTGAGATGAGTCAAAATGAGAGAATTTGTATGCGAAGACAAGCTCACTGCCAATGTTATTTTTAAAATTATCATTGTTTTTGCAGTTGTGCAACTTCTACAAAAAAACTAATCAAACATACATTATATACAACAAAGTAAATATCTATGCTGATTTTTTTTCTCTCAAAATTTTATTCAAAACTGGATAACCAACGGAAGGGTCAACGAGCAGCTCTGGTGAACTACTTTTAGGTTGTTTGTAACAACACAACGATGCTATCTAAAATGTCTAGAAATAATCTACTATAAAGAATGGTTTACATGTGTGACATTCCAAACTTTTGTGTGTTTAATTATTATGGAAGGGAAGGTAAATAGTTATGTTGTTGATGGAAACTAGAGATACAACGAGGCTCATAGCCTGTCAATGCTGTACATATTATGTATGTATTCAATATATTGTAATTTAAGTCCATAGTTTATGACCAATTGAGTTACCATATATTGTATAAAACTGTTAACTTAAAAACGTTGTGAAGAAAAAAAATGTTTTGTAAAATTTTTGTGACTCATGATTTTGTGCGTTTTTTTTGTTTGTTTGTGTACTACTTATGACTACATTTGTATTATTCATTTTGCACATTTGTTTTACGCAATGTTCTAGTCCTAGAATTAAAAAACATGGTATTAATGTTTTGTTAAAGTGTACATTTTTAAATAGCTTGTGTCTGTAATAGGTGATTTAAATACATGCATAAATTCATAATCCAGCTTTTCAATACACAAATACTTATTATGTTTTTATTAAATTGTGTATATTGTACAACAGTAAAATTCAGCTTGGGACAACGTTAGCAACGATGTGTATGGCATAGTACACGTCTGTACGTCACCGAGGATTTTTAGGGAGGTAAACTTGATATATATATATTATGCAACAATGGAAAACAACTTTATTCCTTACAATTACTCTATTGCTCTATTATTAAAATTATTATTATTGAATGTATTGTTATTACCAATGTTAGATTAGTTGTTAATTATAGCATGATATGAACTCTGTATATAGCATAGCGTCAATGTTTTAGATGGTTTTTGAATGATGATGATGAAGAGTACAGATTGTAAACGATATTATTAATGGCGATAATATATTGTGTACTTCATAAACCATTATTGGAAAGTCTATTATACATATATATTACGACATATTATACTAAAAAAATATGTCTTGTTGGAAACTGGTAGATGTTGTTTATCTTTAATTATTTATTATTAATATTATATTATATTATTATGATCTACATAATATATTACATAAATGATAACGTATGTGGCAATGCATAAGTATTTGGGTGTAATATGCGACATTAGCAGGCTTGTTGCTGTTTCAATGTTCAATGATAATATGATGAAACTTATAAAAATATAACTGTTTTCATATAAGTCAACGTAGATTTGCACCTCAGCTCCACTTTATTGGCAATTTTTCTAAAAAGGGCAGTTTAATCAGAATCTGAGAAACTTTTAGATAGTGGAAAATGTGTGTAAGTTGTTAAAAAAACCTTGAATGTTGTCATTTTACATCAAAAATAAAGAAGAAAATCAAAGAAAAGTACACATACAACAACACATTATAAATTAACGGATCTTGCTTAAAATCTCTCGTTAGAAATTCTCAGGTATGAATTACGCTGAATGAATTACTGTACTAATAATGACCACTAATTCTTATAAAAAAACAAAAACATTCTCGACCAATGCTGAATTAATAACATGTCCAGAAGCAAAATATCAACAGTGAATCTTAATTTTCTACGTTTAGTAAAAGAATTGTGGATCTAGTATGAATGAATTCGTGTAATCCATTCTGAACATTTTCCCTAAAAAACAAAAAAAAACTCGACTCAATTATGTACTGATGAAAGGTAAATACAAATTAATGTTACAGTGAGAAAAGCGCACGTATGCTTGAACATGAAAACACAGGCTTGATTTGAAAGACTTAAAACGAGTAAAATGCATGTAGCATTAACTTCAGTTCCGTTCCTCAATCTAGCATATTTATAGTTTGTTGTTGGTGGAAACAATTAAAAAATTCTTTAGGAAATAAATTGGTAGCAGTAAACTTAACACTAGCGGCAAAGCATCATATACGTAGATGGATGTCCGCTTCACGGTCAATAGTTATCTAAATTTGATGATAGAGACCAGTTGGTTCATTTAATAAGTGACGTCTTTCGAAAAATACAAGAAACCAAATTTTCAACTCGTCCTTTTAGCTATTACCTTTATGTCATATATGGGATATCATAAACTATTATGATTGAATACAGGATATTACTACTATGATATTAGTGAAAAGGTTATGTGAATGTAAAATAAAATTACATGTTTGGTTGTTTAAAAACTCACTCATTCAAACTCTGGATTATCAAATCATTGACATGCTAAATGGATATTGATTCAATGCGGATGTCACTCAGAAATCACACAAAGGCAATTGTTCGTTTTCATTTTCACAAAGTCATATTTCATTCAACAGATCATAATTTACTTTCATAAAAGCACGTAGCATAGCATATTGAACCTTTAACACGCATTAAAGAATGAAAAATGGCTGATTTGCAACATCGATTTCATGGTATGGTATTTTCATGTGATAATCGGGTACGTATCTAGTCCTCTTGAAATTCACATTTCAATCGCCTCCACGATAGCTGGTTCAAATCATTATCTCATCATCACGTAAATAAATAAATAACACATGAATACTGAATAAATGAAAACGCATTCAAAAATCGTATCGGTTTAAACTGTAGTATGTTTTTTCGAAATAACTTTAACCAAGACTTAAACAAGGAGTAAGAAATATTTAATACATAAATATAGCACAACAAAAATATATAGAAAGGGCATTACATCATAAATAAAGTTTCACAAGTTCAGTGTTTATATAAATAAATTAGGTACACCACCTACCTTTGCAAGTTTAAAAAATACATTTCATGGACATTCATAAATTTTATTCAAAAAATTAAAACTAGCTAAGCTACCATAATAATTTGACTACCGCCATTTGCATACACCTAGTCTAATGTACCTTTTTACACATGTGTCATCTCATCCCTTGAATTCACACCGATGAGGTTGACAACTGAGACGGGTGACTCTATGGTTTCCCTCCGTTTCCAATCGATTACTGGGCATTAATTAATTATAATTCATTCACTCATTTACTAACGTTAACCTTACTTACGTTTCAGTTTCCGCTATAACCGACGTACTTGCACTTCTTGGCTTGAGAACAGTTGGTCCACCAGAGTTTCTCGCCTCAGATTTAAAAAAGTTTAAGACAGAGCGGGTCGAGCCAAGGAGTTGTTGAAACATATCCAACTTTGTTGGCTTATCGCTCTGCTGCTGCTCTGACTGTTGACTTTCAACACTACCTGTCCTCTTATTTAAGGTGGCAGAGTCACTTTTCTTTGAGCTATGGTCAATCGCCTCCCCCTTTGATTTTGAGGATATTGCACTACCACTAACGGAATTTGATGATGGGGAAACATTAGAATGACTCATCTTTTTATTATAATGGCTGCTGGATCCACTACTACTGTTGTTACTACTGTAGCTGGATCTAGGTGGAGCACTAACTCTGCTATAGCTACTGGGTTTCGCTGTGGTGGTAGAGCTAGCTGCTTGAGTTGAAGAAATTTTTGTTGAAGTCAGTCTGCTATTCTGCCATTTCGTGACTGAAGCAACTGGGCGCTTGGTGACTTTCTTCTTTTTCTTTGGAGGCTTTGTTGGAGGAGGATTATTATACAAGGAAGCCTTCTTTGGAGGAACCGGTGGGAAAGCGTACTGCATGTGATGCTGGGACTGTTGCATTTGTTGTTGTAACTGCTGCGGTTGCGGCTGTAGTTGCTGATGTAACTGCTGAGGTTGCTGATGTAGCTGCTGAGGTTGTTGATGTAGCTGCTGATGTAAATGCTGAGGTTGCTGATGAAGCATAGTTGGAGGATGTTGACCACGCATCATCATCTGCATTTTCTGGGGATAGTGAGACGATCGTGGGCTAGGTCCATCTAAGTATGGTAAGTAAGTTCCGTTTGTGAATAATGTTCGTCCAGCAAAGTTTGGCCCTACACTGATGTCATGACGGTCATGCGGACCAAAATTGAAGAATCGTTTAATCGTTCCGAGTAATCCGACTGGGCCTTGTTGTACAGGAGGATACGGATACCCACCACCCATTGCCATGGATGCACCATGATGAGGATTTGGATGTAAGCCTTGTGGCGGAATTACTTTTTTAGGTGAAAGCATGCTTGCACTTGACATTGGCATCATTGACATTGATTTTGAAGGAACGCTAAATCGTCCTTTCCTAAAGATTGAGCTGATTAGTTTGGAGGATAGGGCGACCGGTCTTCTTGTTTCTTCCACTGGGGGTGGTGCCACACTGTCTATCATTTCGGTAAGGTGGCCTTTTAAGACATTCTTTAAATATTCCTTTAATTCTGGATTCATTTTACTTTCCATTGTCATTTGATCCTGTTCCCCGTACCAAGACGCAGAGTGACCAGGGGTAGGGTTTTTAGATGAAGATTGTTTGGAAGACGATTTTCCTGAAGGGTCTTTAGATTTTCCGTCCACAGTCAAACTCTTGTCAACCATGGGTTTATGCTCGGAATAACTTCCCATTTTGCCTTTGTCCCCAAGTACTTGTTGAGCTGCGACGATTTTCATCGCAAGCTTCTCTGCGAGCACATCTATTGCAGGCTCGTATTCCATAAACTTATTTAACCTGTTTGCTTTCCCATCAAAGCCGTATCCATTGGGAGGATGAAACCTACCATGGGATGAGGATGAGCCCAAAAGCGCATTCAAAAGGCTCTTTTCTCCTCGGAATTTTGGAGGGTGGCGTGGTTTTGCGAAAATATTGTTGGTGGAAGAGGCGGATGCTTCTGCTACGTTAGTCCCAACTGGAATCAAGACACCTGCAAATCCAAATTTATATATGTAAAATTCATAATATTCTTACATTTTGCTTATTTTAGGCTTCTCAAAGTTTACCGTATGGTGTGTAAATCGCTGAAGGTGGTCTTTTCTTCGATTCCATATATTTTTCCATCATCTTTTCATAGTGTGTTTTGGCTAACACTTGATACATCTGATGTCTAGGATGAACAGGGACTGATTGAAATCCAGGAGAAAGTGGGGGCTTTTCTCCAGAACCAGAAGAGAACTCGGCCATTGAACTAGCTTGCACAACAGGTATTTCTTTAGACAGCATCGTTGGAGGTGATGGTCGCATCTTTTCCTCTGGAATGAGTTGAGGGAACATAAGCACGTATGGGGTGTTGCTAAATGGTTTCTTTCCTTCCTTCTTTCCTTGGCTTGCAGGTAAGTGCTCATTATGTGGGTCATGGGAACCATGAGAATTTCCCTCCCCATTGTGTTGGTGTGTATCATGAGGCTTATCTGTTCCAAACCCGTGGTGTTCAACTTCCTCATGCCCGCCATAAGGTCCTTGAGAATGTTCATGACCTGGATGTTTCAATCCAATTTCTTTGTTGCAAATGAGAGTGATCGTTTAAACCATGCTCCGAGTTCGGTAAGTGATAGACGCCTGAATGAATTTCTGTAACTGGACCAGAATACCCTAGATCTTTAGTAGGATCCCCATTTGTTGGAGGGTATGATAGACTATCATCATTTCCAGTTGGTGGACCGTAAGGTTGTTGACCGTCGCTGCCGGATGGCCCTGAAAAGGATCCTGCTGGACTTTGATTCTCACTGTTGGGATGCGGGTACTGTTCACTAAGTTGCGGATTATGCTCATTTAGATGCTGATAATGCTCACCAGGATGTTGAGTGTGCTCACTCGGATGCTGATAATGCTCACCAGGATGTGGAGTGTGCTCACTCGGATGATGATGATGGTCACTAGAGCTTTGCTGATGCTCAATAGGATATTGATTAGGTTCACCAGGATAATGATGATGGTCAATGATTTTAACTGGCTTAAGTGAATGGTGCTCGATGGGACTTAGATGTTCGTGTTGTTCAAGATGATGTTCATGACCGACGGGAATAGGTGAAGAGGCAAGTGGAGGAGGAGACATCCCATGTGATGATTCCTGGCTACCATGTGGAGAGTTTTCATGAGGGCCATTTGGTCTGTTTCCATAGCCAAACAAATCATTATCCTTCATCGTCATCAGGGATTGGTGTAAATTCTAAACCGTGAGGTTTAGCAGGTTTGTCATGCATCATTGTTGATGACGATTGATCATATCCACCATTTCCACTACCAGAAAGATGATCTACCGCACCAGGATGATAGGGGCCGTTAGAGATGGCATTATTATCATGGTAGTGACCTTGACTATGCTCGGGAGGATCCATGTGGGTTGGCTCCATGGATTTCTTGTGGTGGGAAAGGAACAAAAGTTTTATGAAATGGATGGTCATGAGGAAGAGGGGGATTTGCAGGTTCATAATCTGGGTGTGTAGCCATTGTATGGGAATGAGGGGGAAAGTTAGGATCAGCTTGGGGTACACTGTATGGGTTTGAGTTTGGGGTTTCTGGTGATTGTGGAGATGGATTATCAGGTAAAGAATTTGTGGGGAAATCCACTGATCCAGATTGGGACAAGGATGTATCTTGGGTTGCAGGGTTTCCAAGATCGTCTTTCTCTAGTTCAAGCGTAGGTGGGGAAACAATGGGAGGGGCACTTCCCTGACTATGGTCTCCTTGGTTTTCACCTAAATAATTTGATGTCAGAGGATATTGAGAACCTGGTGGATGTTCACTAGGTGGTTGCATTTCATATGAGGGTGCAAAGCTGTGAGAATCAGAAGGATGGTGATGGTGTGGAGGTGGTCTTGGTGGTGGTAAAGGATGTGGATAACTGTGATCTCCATGTGGTGACATGGGAATAGAATTAGTTGGTGGATAAGACATTGCGGGCGTGTGAGGGGATCTAGGAAGCTCTGAGCTAAAAGGGTAAGGTAAAGGACCTGGAGGTGGTGGAATATGACGTTGAGATGGGTGATCATAGGGTTGACTGTGGAGTGGAACTTCCTCCACAGTTCCGTAAACAGGTTCCCCTGGTCTAGACATCGGTGAATGGGATGAATCATGGTAGGGGTAAGGGTAGCCACCACCATGCTGGGGACCTGGATGATTCATTAGGTGAGTATTATGGGATAGTTCCCCATGTGGAGAGTGTTCCACCATATTTGGACTATGAATGTGGGAGGAATCTGGTGGGCCATTTTTAAACATAGTTTCTATTGGCAAAACATCATCAGCTGGAAAAACCTTTCCAGGGCTGTATCATGGAAAGGTGGGCATCGGGGTTGTAATGGTTCACCGGCGGGGATAAATGGGTGTCATAAGGACTTGGCGCATCTGACACAGAGAGGTGGCTGCCAACAGTTTGTGATTTACCTGGAAGGATTTCTGGTGGTGGAGTTTCAACTAAATTTGGAGTACTGTGTTGGGTACTGTATGGATTCTCATTGAAGAATATTACTTTATCCTTTGTTCTATCATAGTGGGATCCTGCACCAGGTCTATTGGATGTTGCGAAAGTCGCTGTCTGTTCCGTGTTAGAACCCTGTGCGTAGTATTCAGTACCTATTGTCTTCTCCGTCTCATGTGTAGGAGAGGGTGGAGAAGGGGTGTCATAATTATGACTCGAGTATGAGTCAGGCTGGGGTTTTGGTTTCTTAATTCTACGCGACCTTGGCGTTGTAGAGCTTGGAAGGGTACGGTAACCCTCGTAAGGTTTGCGCGAATCACTGCTAGAACCGTGGTGAGATAAAGAATAAATCTTTGTTTTCTAATGGGGGTGGATCTGGTCGGGATAGAGCACTTTCAATTGGATCTGTTTGTCTGTCATCCGTTTCCAATCCGAGGTCCATTGGAACAAAGTCGGGTATTTTCATGTCAGCTGGCTGGGCTGGGGAAAAATGAATTTTCTGGAAAATTTTGAAAGCTGTTCCTCCAAACTTCACTCCCCGTTTGGAAACTTGGAGGTGTTTCCGTTGGAATTTCAGTTGTGGTGCTGGAAGGAAAGGATTCTCGTATCTTTTGACGGAGACGGAGACGTGAGGAAGGAGATGGGGTTGAGAAGAAATAGGTACTGATTTTTTTCAGTGTGACCTCCACTTCCTGGTCTTTCTATTTGTGGGAATGGAGTCACACCATCGCTATTCATTTGACTGTAACTTTGAAGAATCATGGGTTTCGGTCCATTCTTCACTACTGGAGCAGTTGGCCTCTCACTTGAACCATCTTCAGTTGATGTGGTAGGACTTGAAGTTGTCGAAGCTCGAATGAGGAAAGAGTTGGGAGTAGTGCTTCGATATCTTTTAGGTCGCTGAGTGGAAGGTGGTGTAGTTGTTTCTCCAGGTGTTCCATAGTAAACATCTTCTGACGCACTAGGTTTGCTTCCAGCATCCTGCAAATCTTGTCTTGCTGTCGAGCTAGAGTCTTGTCCATCCTGTGAACTTGTTTCATTCGTCTTTTTAAGTTTCATTCTTCCCCTTCTACCACCTCTAAATCTTCTACGTTTCCCATTAGAGTTAACTTTTTTAAATGCTTCAGCAAAATCATCTTCCAAGGGTGGGTTATTCCCTTCGCCATTTGGATTTATGAGAGCCATTGGAGTTGGCAAGTTTTCATGGAGTTCATTGTCTTCTGGAAAGTCTCCATAGCTATCCCCGCCATCCGTGTCCATCTCCCTATAGAATTCTGTAGAAGATTCATGGGAGTTCTGCCCAGTAAACGAGGGCTCAGTTGCTGTCTCCTCGACGGCAGTTGAAGCAGACTCATGAAACCTATGAAATCTTGCTTGCCTTCCAGTCTGTTGAATTATAGGCACAACTTCATTTGATGCCGCAGCTATTTTTTCAGGTGAAAAACTTGCCACTGGAGAATCCGTTGTTACTTCCTCGACCGGCGTTTCCGTTGAACCATCATTAGAGTCAGTGCTAGAACCCTCCTCACCTGTTCTATGACCTAGGGTAACTTTTGTAGCAGTAATAATCATAGTAGGCATCACATTGGGCGACGGGGTTGTTGGGGTAATGGTAACAGTGGACTTCTCCGCTGAAGTAGTTGAGGATGACGAAGAAGTAGGTGACAAGACTGGAGTAGCCGTGACCTGGGTGTCATTGGGACGCCCATTCGTAGTCGAATCTATAAAAAAATGTGTTGTGAACAACTTTATTAGTTAATGATCATCATATCGCATA
Organism: Orchesella villosa; assembly: GCA_036850725.1. NCBI lineage: Eukaryota > Metazoa > Arthropoda > Collembola > Entomobryomorpha > Orchesellidae > Orchesella > Orchesella villosa. The sequence goes on along the minus strand of JAANSM010000632.1, from coordinate 7,198 downwards.
GTTACCTACAGCGTAGAAAGGAGATAACATATCAAACTAACCCAAGCGAAACTCATTCTTGTGCAACTTGATATATTTTACGAGCTCCTTCATTGGTTATGCATTGCCATAAATGAAAAATGAAACAAGGCTAACCGTCGACTTAATGCCTCATAAAAATCTGCAATAGGAAGGCCTATATGTCTTAGGCGGGTAATAACTTAGTCAAGAAGCTTGAAGTGTTGTAGTGTGCACAAAGTAAGTAAAATGTGCATTAGACCGTTTCCATTTGCAAGATATTACAAGCTACTTACTCCAACATTAGCACGGTCATTGCTGTTACGATATCCACACTTTTCTGCACCTACTACGCTACACCACATAAATGTACATTAAGATATGATGTTGTTATCGGGTTTTCAAACCATACTTCGAACCTCGGTGTAGGCACACATGCATCTTTGTAACACGTACTGTTAAAGGGCAGTGCAATGAGAGTGGTGAAGAGGTTTGTGTATATTTTTATGCTGCTGCCTGTAAGTTCACTGATGAGTGCAAAGGTTCCGCTCCCATTGTCCTTTCATCTCTCATCAAACATTTACGCACCTCATTCATTGTGGGCATGAAATAATATTCTGTCTTATCCTAAATCATTTCTCTCTCTCTCTCTCCCTACCCTTTTCTTTTATAGGCATTGTGTTAAGTGCATGCATTACACAAAGTTTTCAAATTTTATGATTGTAAGTAATAAAAAAAAGTAAGTTGGTGGAAAAAAGATTAGGGCATTATTTTATACGTGATTTTTATACTTCTTTATCCGCATATTCCTCACTAATATATGAGCGATCACAGCAGTTAAAGGAATGAATTGCTTTGTTGCCATCAGGAGACAAAATTGAATTGAAAACAAGAAAAAACCAGTGGTGTTATATTTGCAGTATATAAAGAGAATCAAGGATTAATGGGAATTAAATGCATTTGCTTTTCCCTTTGCCTACACGGTTTTATGTAAAAAGCTGAAGCTGAAGCATTGAAGATGGTTTTCATGAGTCTGAAGTCCTACTTAATATTATATGATTTCAACGCGCCTTCATATAACTTCATGAAACAAATGTTAAAATATGAATTTCAGGATATACACATACAGTCAGGGAAAGCACAAAATGATATTATGATTATGCATTGCACCACATCCAATCATTCTTTATAAAAACTACTTACTCATTTAATGTGTTTACGAGCATGCTCCCAGGTAAAGGAATTCAGGAGGTAAAGATAAGTTAAACGTAAGGGCCATATAAGATGGAAGTAGGTTTTTCTGTCGTACATTTGTTTTTAAGAGCATGATATTTATAGTGAATGCACTCGTCTTTGTTTCATGCAACTGGTTTAATTAACATATTTCATATATAACTCTAAACTCAACTCGGCTCAAGTTTTTCATCGATATGCCAAGTTTATATACGTAAGTTACAGGCCATGTCGTTGTTTTCATTGTTTCTCTAAATTCTCATTTTATTCTTATTTTATACTTCATGCCTGTTTTTTTTGTTTGAAACTGAAATTGGGTGACTTCATGAGAGTGCGAAGATGAGGAGTAGAACATTTTAATTTCATATTTTTATCTGAGAATATAATAATGTGTCAACCTAAAATACTGTGATGACCAAGTGGGAAGTTGAAGATGAGTCAGAGATGCGTATATGAAGGTAGACAGCTTTATCTTAGGTGACACAAAACACTCTCCTTGTGTGACACAAAACTTAAGTGGCTCTTTTACTGTGATTCAATAGCCCACATTATCGCGTCATGTATCACGAAGTACTTTCAGTTAGGCTGTGCTTTTTTTGTCGTTTGTACCAATTTCACCTTGCATTCATAACATTTTATTTAAAGCGTGTGTAATCAAATAATCAACTTGCAATGACAGGCTTTTGAATGGGAAATGTGCTAAGGAACCTGACAGAAGTGGGGTTTATAATCATAAATTTCAAGCTGCGGAAACTTGAAAACAACATTATGACATTCAAGGATATAAATATGCTCGCGTAAACCCAAGATAACCCTAATTTTGAAAATGAATAGAAAACTATTCTATTTTATGAGCATATCCGCTTCGTATGATTTTGGTCGACAATTGAATAACGTTTGATCAATAACAGTTTTGCCATTTCGATCGAATGTCACTTTGATATCAATCTCCAAATTTACATTGAATGTTCTTATTCCTGTGTGCTTTTTGTACTTGAAATAAACTAACGACAAAGTGAATGTTGCTGTTTTATGCGTAATTTTGCAAGCTGATCTTCAAAGAAAGTGGCCAAAATTAAGGTATTTCCTCAAAATTCTTAAACCCAGTTAGCCATTTGAAAAATGACAAGAAGGCTGGTGACTGATTTTACAATATGATTCTTGACATACACTAGATGTACATGCGCTAAGTACTTGCAGTAAAATTGAAAGTATTGTTGACTGACAGTCAACGGTGAAAATTGTCATTACCATTTTAAGTTCATGATAGAAACGGACTAATTATAAAATATACCGGCAAGAATTATTTTATTACCAAATTAAAGCATAAAAAATGCCTTCAGCTTTGGTTGTCTATCGCAAAGTTGACACTGTACTAAATATGCATGAATTTACTACGCACAAGTAAAATAGAGAATTTCCAAATTTTACACCCCTCTAAGTGAAATATCATGGTAGTTTAAATCCCTATCTCAGGTTACAATACAGTTGTTCATTTTTAAGGTAATAAAAATCTTCACGTCTTCTTTAGTAGCAATATCACATTTCAATTTGGTATATTGATGTGATTTAGGAATGCCATCATAGTTATCATCATGCTATGCTTTCTGGTGGGGTGATCATTTGTTTCATCTTTTCATCTCAATCCCCTTACAGTATTACTACCGTCAGTCAGCACACATTACTTACATGAGACTTAACTTCATTCCAAGCAAGTCCACGCAGACCAGCCAGCGTACAGTTTGAGGGAACAAGAAGATGATCGTATTCAAAAAATTTACATTGTTCTCTTATCTCTACCCCAGTTACTGCACCCATCTGCTTTGCTCTGTTGATTACTACATTTAAGTGTAAGCCCTTCACTTTGCATGCGTCTCTCTCTCGATAGCCAACAACAACACGCGGCTTTGCATGCAAGTTATCAAAATGATTGCTTTTTTGGCTCCTCTTCTCATACATGTGTAGGAAAGTATTGTGCATTCTTCACTACAACTACAACTCTCATAATCAGAATAATAGCTAAATAATATTTTTTCTTTGGATTACCCCATACTATGCCTACCTTATAGAGTTATTGCTCGATCAATTAATAAATATAAGATCAAATTGTTTAATCGAATATTAAAAATTTGGCTGAGTGCTGCATTGATTTCTAACGCATGATGTATTGCGTTGTACTGGCTTCTAATAGAAAACCAAGGATTATAAGATTTGCGCTGCAGGGAATTGATGAGTTAGTTCTGATAAGGTTTTAGGTGCTTTTTTGAATACTTTTCGTAGTATGTAGGTACCGCTTCTTTCATGTTGTTTTAGTACAAGTTATTCAAGCGAAAACCACAGAAATAAAGTCAATACTGTTGCCTACACTACTCTTATGAAAAACAATTGTTGTCCCCCGTTAGGGCGACGAAAATGGCTGACAACACAGATCCAAAATGTAATATTGTCAAATCACACTATGAATTTTTAAGGTTTAATAAAACATGATTTAAGAAATTAATTTAGTAAAGGCACTAATGAAAACTTAAAATCTTTATGATGTGAGATGCAAGTATATGATTTTGGAACTGTACAGCGATTTCGAAATATAGTAGTACTCATAACAATGCTCAAAATTACCTGTCGGAGATCCAATAGGAAATTTTTCACTCCAATCCCTCTCATTTTGAATCGAATTGCTTAACAAGTTCGCATCCTCATTGGCAAACACACTCAAACAAAACGCTAACACTATTATGAAAGCAATCGAATTAGGTTGTAAATATCTTCTGGAAAACATTGTACCTCCAAGACTAAGGTTTTTATCAAACCAAAACACATATTCACTATAACTTCACATAATTTTCTCAACCGCTTTCTATCACAGATCACAATACATCATTAGACTGAAAAGCACAAATGATTTCCACAATATATTCTAATTAGATCAATTATTAGGGTCCATTGTGAGGAGTTGATGGACCGATTCAAGTATCAACTTTTGCAAAACCTTCAAGACACGGCTCCTTAGCGACAATTTGAAAGGAAACAGAATATTCGTATGACCTAGACCTCCACGGCATCAAATTTAAACTAAAACTTAAAATAAAGATGCGGCTAACGCTGAATGCATTTGACACGGTCTTATGGTCAGCAACGTACTCTTTTTCACTACCTACACCAATTCACAAGTACTCGTAATATTATAAGTCATACATGAGAAAATTCATTTGTAGATATATACATATATATTCTACTTGCACTACTCTCCTTCCCTTCTTATATACACACTTTCTATGTATATTTAGGAGTATGCACATATATTGCAAGCGTGTATGAATTTCATCTTCATGTCAGACAAACCGACTTTGAGAGTTTCAAACCGTGAATCATATACTCGCAGTTTTAAAAACTGCATTGCATTTTAAGATACAATAGTTACAATTGCTGCTTTAAATTCGAGGCTTTCGTTCGTACTTTTGAATTGAATACGAGATGAGCATTTTTTTAAGAACGTTTCACGTTTTGAGAAAATCATGAATTGATTCTACATTCATATAGCACAATATATGTACACACATGCTCATGATCCTTTATACTAGAGTAGGTGTGTACCCTTCATGTTTTAGGCAAAATGCTGCATATATGTTACATACGCATAGTTTGTTTATTTTTTGATATTTGGATCACAATTATGGCCTCACAGCTAAATTCATTTTCTCATCATTTTCATCTTCTTCATATTGACGATTTCTTCTTCTCCTTTTGCAATTTGAGCTGAAATAGTTTTTTTTTCGAAACCGCAACGAGCCCCCAACAACATAATTAGATTGTGAGCAATTTTAATGATTGATGTTCCTTAGTAGTGTGGTTCGTTCTGTTTTTGCTCAGCCACAATGTGGTCCTTTTTGGAAGGAAGAATGACAAGTTGACAAATTCAATATACTTTCATATTTAGATCAATGATTTGATGATTGAATGAAAACTTTATTGTATCTGAATATTTGCTTCGAAATTTTTGAAATTTTAGATATATATTAGCTTTCTCATTATTATGCCTATAGTTTTTTATACTGTCAAGTGTAGGTGACAAGTGTGGGAGACGCTACATATGAAATGTGGGTGGTGAAGATGCGCTGACGTTGAGAGTATTTTCCCATGCAATCTCAGTTTTCTGATTTTCGTCATCATAAATATTAATCAGAAGTCAGGATGCACTAGTTCGGAAATAATTTTATTCTCGCTATGCTATGGTTTTAAAACAGTGGGCTATCGAAAAAGAACCTTGTGTGGCGATATAAACATGTAAAAAACCTCATGGGAAAGAATAAAGTAGGGATTTGTTCATGTAATAAAATTAGTCCCACGACTTCACCAAAAATCATTTACTTTATACGCCAAACAAACAGAAATGATAAACTTTTTCAAATTAAATGCCGTATGTGTCCACCAAGTTCTCTGTTTTAAAGTTCGTGAGCCATAGCGACTTTCATAATGGTAACCGAATTATGCACTAATTAGAGAAAATCAAGGGCTATGTATAATTTCAAAAAATAGAAAGGTGTTGAACTACGCAATCACAATCACATTAGTTCTTAAGTAGCCATTTAAATACAACAAAGAAAGTCATAGCAGTAGGTGTAACTTTTCTTTAGGCATTTTCAAAAGGTTTATATTAAATTGATAAAATCATTGATGTTCATGTTCGTATTGACTACTTATATGATCAGAAAGTTACAAAAACTTCTCCCTCAAATGAACAAGATTTTAATTATCAATATGTGTGGAATTGAAGCCAAATTTTCTCTTTGTGAAAATCCAATATCACACAATAGTCAGAGTCAGACTCAGACTGATCGTGAGTTCAGTGGAGGAGAAGTGTGTGTGTGTAGCTGTATATAGGTAGCGTATTTCTATGCATGATTTTAATTACATCGTATTGTGCTCTCGTAATTCATGGCTGATTTACAAGCCTTCTCTACCACACATCATTATTCTTAAAAATTGTAATAATAACTGTATGAATACTTAGACTTATCGTAAAACAAGCAGACTTATTTAAAGAATAAATGTACAATTTTAATGTATTTTCCACAATGTATTAATTTGACTGTATGCACAAGGGTCACACTGAATGATTTGGCAACGCCAGCAGCAGCAGCTGTATGATACCTATCACTCATCAAATTTTGTGGTGAGTACATTTATAACACGAAAGAGTTATACTCCACTGTCTACGGGCAAATATATATATATCCCTTTGTTAATCTCGCATTAGTTTGTCAAATTGCTTCGAAATCACACACCAATACCGTTACAAACAAAGTTTATTATCTTGAAACAGTTTGAAATGTATAATACTACATTGTATTTTCTCCTGACCAAATGATATACCTAAGCAGTGCATTTAGGACAGTAAAGTGCCAACATAGAGTGCTCTTAGGTAGTATAAAGCACATGAATTTTCGCATTTTTTGTTCGATCTTGAATATATTTTTGTAACAATCAACAACTCGCTTAGACTTGGATGAAACCGTTGATGAGCTTGAAGAAAAGGGGAGAGAGAAGTCAGAGAGTTTCATTTTTCAAAGCCTATTTGTGAGCTCTGATATTTGATATTATTGTGTGCTGTTGTAATAAAAAACACACAATTATCGCCACGACGACTACGATGTGGTCCTTAAGTACACGATTAGTACTTACTACTGTTATTAAAAGTAATTTTGGGAGACAATGATCTTACGCTGAAATGAGGTAGTCAAGTTAAAGCCGTATACAGCTACGCATAACTTTGCTAGGAAGCATGACCAGGGAAAGTACTTAATTACGGATATTTCAACTCCAAAATGCGCTGCAGTGGCATTCCGTATTTGCGACTTCCTTAACGAAAAAATTATAAATATGATCAAGAAAAAACATCCTACTTCTCATGTCATGTTTGACTCGCATTAGTAGTATTTAGCGTTGTAAGGATTATGGCAGAACTGCT
>JAANSM010000631.1:0-25499 GCA_036850725.1 Orchesella villosa | reverse complement strand
GTAACTTGGAGTGACTGCTGATATACAGCTTTCTTGTTTGCTCGATATGTAAATGCACATATTTGGAAAAATTGAACGTGACTTTGGCAAATTGTGGAATTACGAAAAGTTCAAAGCATATCAAGGGTACTGCGAACATTAGCATCATCATTGAAATCGCTGATGACATTTTGCCAGCTCCTTTAATTAACATCCACGTGATGGCAACAGATCCCCAAAAAGAAAGTGTAAACGCCCCATACACAAGAAAGCTTATAGTAGGTTCCAGAACTTTATACACCAGGATTGTTTGCGTATAAGCAGGCTTAAAACGCAAATGGTTACCCACATATCGACCCAAACAGAATACAATATTGAAAAGCCATTGAAAAGTGAGAACTAAATACAAAATCAGTACCGTAAATGACCTCACGCCTTCAATGCAGCTAGGAATTACAATGACTGCTCTAATTACAAGCGACAATATAATTAAATCCCTCTCCTTGTAAATTGGATCTGGCAAAATTTCATACTCCATGATAAAATACAAAGGTTCTATTCCAATCAACAAACAACTAATCACCATAAATGGAGGTATTGGTCCCACAACGGCAATGCAACACCAAATCAATTTGCCTATAAATTCATTTTGTAGTTTTAAGTGACGTGGAACGGTTAGAGTCTCTAGCAACATTTTCTCAAGACATTTAAGCTTGTTATATCCAGTGACAGTTTCAGATAGATGGTTCCATATCTTCCACAACATTAATTTCATTAATACCAGTACAAATCCGGCTAGAGTAAGCATTAACGCACTTAAAGTTCCAAATTCTACTTTGGGAGTAATACACAAGTAAACTATAGGCATATACAAATCAGCAATTGCAGTAAAAGCTACCCATACTAATACTGTCCAGAATGGAAATAGTTGGCGATTTAATGTTCTACCATTATTGTAAAGTCTCGATTCCATCCAAAAGGATAGGCCCACATGTAACCAAAAAATAAAGGTTGACAATTAACAAAATGCTGGTGCATCTGAGACATGGTTCTATCAAGTAGAAATTTATGTGTGAAAATTTTGAATATGGTTATTGTGTATTAGTATATAAGGTTGTAGTTTGCTGCTGGGATATTTAATTCAGATGAATTTCAATATTTTCTTTATGTAAAGGCGAGAATTTTTGGGCAATTTTCTTTATAAATTTTATCAGGCGCTAGTAACTGCGACCTGGCATATAGATAAAGATAAATTTTTCCAGTTTATGTTTATGTAAAATCAGTGAAATTGCAACTGCATTTACTAGTCCCAGAAAAGCAGAAATGAATTTAATATCCCCGTATTAAGAAATCGCAGTTTGATGTTTTCCTTCCTTGAACTATCCTGAGACTGGGGATTTTCCAGGCAAATACGTGTTTTAATTTACCATACATCACATACATATCCACAGTATGTCCATATATTTTAATAGGTTTTCGCTTAAAGGTCGATTTTGCTAAGAAAATAGCACTTGTTTTATATAAATTCATTTTCCGGTCGGTAGTCAGTTTATTGATCACTTTTTGAATGTTTTAAAAGTTCAATCCATAAGGAACCATATACGAAAAGTAACCAACGCCGTTTAATATTAATACTTCCCAAAGCATGAACATACTCCAAATAATGGGTATATCACTCACAAGTGCACGTAAGCATTATTCTCCATGAGACTCACCCTTGAATTCATAGTTATTTATAATATTATTTATCATATAAAGCGATTGTTTTTGCAAAAAAATCCAGAAATGTTGCAATCCTCCAAAAATAAATTAAAAACTAAAAAAAGGTGGAACCAAATGAAAAAATACAAGAATACCAAAAGTACCTTAGTAGAAATAATTTAAAATAGCAAGACTCTCTAGTGTCTCGTCAAAATAAAAGGAACTAAATACGACTGCATTTCCTTTTACATTTTTTCATGAAAAAGTTTCAGAGCAGTGTGGGTATCTATAACTGAATTTCAGTGAAAAAATAAAATGACAAAAAATCGGGTCAACCCCTTTTTTTAGTTTGGAGACAAGTAGGTAATGTTCATTGAAATATTAATTTAGTCTATAAATGAGAAATGTTTTACTACGAAAAACAACCGGATTGGTCCAATAAATAAATCCAATAAATGAGTTTTTCATACAGGACCCGGACGCTGGAACAAAGTTGAAAGTAAAGTTGAGACTGGGATGATTCGATCGATGCTCTGATGATGAGTCAACAGTAGCATTCAAGAACTCACAGTTGGTAAGAAAATCTTTAGTCAGATGTCAGAGAGGAAGAGTTATAGGTTTAAAGCTATGGATTCACTAAAACCGTTAGCTATTAGGATTAGGACGTCGCTGATTTCATGAAATACGTAAAAATGCGATTATGTACTAAATGGTGTGTAACTAAAATTGAAATGCTTGTTGATTTGTTTATGTTTGCTACATTTCAAAAACTATATGAGTTTACTACTTGATACATTGTTCCATAATTATTGTAAACATGTCATAGCTTGTCCTTGTCCCATAATAAAATATGTAAAACGCAATAAATCTCATAGACTGACTTAGCGGTTAGCACAGTGAAAACGCATTAAATTAAACGGCATTTTGTCCAAAGGTAAAAAGTGGTATGGAAGAGGAGCAAGTGGCTGAACTAAATATTCCTGCTCATCATCACCAGACTCGTCATCATCCTTTCCCACAGCTCGATTCTCAAAATTATTCTTCCGTTCCTCATGCTTAATTTCTTGGTTGGCATTGGATGAACGCTCCAGTTCCTTTTCTTGTAATGCCTATAAAGCGAATATTTATTGATTATATTATATAGAACCCTACAAAGCTATTCACTGTTCTTCGATAGTGCATTTAAATAATTACAACACCTTCGCAACTCGTTCAGCTTCTCGTACTTTATCCATTTCCTCCATTTTCTTCCATTTATTCCTCTCATCGATATCCGACATGCCAAAAAGTGGCCGATTACAGTTGTCAATCTTAGTCGCATTAGAAGCATTTTGAATCAAGGTCTGCTGACTAGGCTGATCATCATCAATTGGCAACGTATGTGTCCACCTCGCAGCAGCAATAGCTGTGGCTGCGACAGAATTTTTCTCAAGAGTTGGGGAAGCACGAAGAGGTCGTTGTGAAACGGTTGCATGATCCTTATCCAGAGTCAGATCTTCTCGATATTTTCGGGGAGCAGAACATTTGAAGCAATTTTCTCGAAGTTTGAAATTGGGATTTTTGCACTAAATGAGAGATAAAAATCTTTAAACTTCATAATAACACTAACACACTAAAATGGATAATAATTTAGAGACAGTCTTACGTTTTGACAGTGCCAATCCATTAGCACAAGTTGTGAGTCAGATCCCCGAAGAGGCTCAGGCTCAGGAATCATTTGGTCGTCCGTGAAGTTCGCCTGGAATTTACCATCCTGTAAATTAAGAAAACTCCAGTTTTATATTGAAAACTGAACCATATAAAAAGAGAAAACTTTCAAATTAATAATTAAACACTGTAACAGTCACATGTTCGTTCATACCGTTTTTAAAGTCATCCACAACGCTGCGTCCGCCCCAGTACGAAACTCCACAAAGGCAACTCCCCTTGAAATACCTAGTTATAAACAACAAGTAGCTCATGTAACAGTTTCATAATTAATTGACCAGTTTGAATCTAGCTGAAATAGTAGATAACAAGAAGTTTAATGACAAACACAAATGACCTGGTACGGTACGGCTTCGAATCAACCGGACGTGTCTCGTCACGAATCCATCTTTTAGCAACTCATCCCGAATCTAAAATTCAATTTAAAGTGACAAGAGTAGCATAAAATAAAATAACTCGAAAATTGAAATAAACAAAGAAAAGTTTCATTAGTTTCATACGTCATCCTCGGTAAGATCACGAGCCAGTCCTTGAATCATAATAGTACTGTCGGTATTTAACTCCTGATGCTTCTTTTCATTAAACTGACGTGGATTCTGATTCTGAGACCCCCCAATATTACCCTTTACTGGGCTACTAGAACGGAAGTGATGACTTTGACTTTCACCATTGACATCCTTCACATCTGCATCCCTCAGAAGATTTGTACTTCTTCCTTCACCCCAGTCACAGTCCAACATTGGTGACCTCGAACGCATCATACGAGATCCAAACCGAGAAGGTTGGGGTAGAGGTGATGGAGACCGACGTCCATTATCAAATATCTCCTTCGATGTACTTCTCCACTCCCATTGGCCATGACGTGAAGAAGCACTATCACTGTCATCCCTACTCAAACTTTGGCTTCGGCTCCTGTTGCGTCGAATTCTTACCGTTATACGTCACAAAACATAATAGAAAAGAACATAGTCAATGATAAGCAATCAAAAATCAACAATTAATTAAACTTGAAAGTTAATTAATAAAAAATCACTGAACACTGAATGAATAATCATGGCATGAATCATATGGTGTATGGCAAAATAATTGTAATTTGAAGCGTAAACTTAATTTACCTGAAACTGTCCTCATCATAATACATCCTCGTCTCAGACGGGCTACATCTTCCACTTCCACTCCTTCTGCCACCAAGTCCAACGGCGCCATAAGAATACTTAGAGTCCTTCTGATTCCGGTCCATATTCCAAGAGAATTATTAAATTATCAGAATTTTCAACAAGTTCCAAATTAAAATTGATTGGAATTACAAATCCAAAATCAGCATTATCAGCACCTATTATTTTAATCTGATTCCATAAATCATAAATGGTGAATGGCAATATCAAATATTGGCAATTCGCAAAAAGATGATACAGGAAAGACGAGAAGAGACTGTGATTGGATTTGTTTATGATTCAGATTTCAGCTCAGATGACAGCAAGCAAGGATAAAGGAAGATCTTCCACTAAAATGTATCATCTTTACGAGAAACGGGGAGAAATAAATTCCCACGAAATTCATCGCTGTCACATTTTCCTTTTCATCATCATTTATGCATTGCATATTGCATCTTGCATCTTGCATGCAATGATGTTCATGTTCATATGCATTTCGTTTGCATCTCAAAATCTCAGTGTCAAATGCAATTTTCACCTTTTTGATTTGACTTTGACGTAACGTGTTGCACGTTGAGCGTACGTGAGCCATAAAAATCATAACTCAATCATGAAATTCTTCAATTTTTGACATTGTCAATCTTTTGTTGTTTGTCATTTGTTGGGGTTAGTCATCATTAGGAGAAAATTAGAAAGTTGAATTTTGAAGTTTTCTTAGTGTTAGTTGTTAGTCTTCATTCATTCATCATTCAACATTCGAATTCGAATCATTCCTTTGTCTTGATTGTTGATATCATTTTGGTGTTTGGAGTAAAGAAATACTGAATACTGCGAGACTGAGACGCTACTGGCTGCTGGGATGGACGGTACCGTATGCAGTTACCGGGGATGTAAAAGAAGTTATTCTGGTGATAAGGACGTCTCCTTCTTCGCTTTTCCAAGTGATCCTGAAAGGTAAGTCCCATAAATAAAATAATTTCCAATTTCAACATATTCATTCAAGTGTCAAGGTGATGGTGTGCTACTGGCTACTGACTGCTACTTAGCCATTAGCGGATGACATCAGGTTGGAGGTCACCAGTCACTGGTTGACTAAAGACTGTGAGTGTTTCTGTCCATTTTTAATGCTTTCAAAAAAAAACTAATGCTAATTCATATTTTTATACTTTGTCGGTTTTTGTGTTGTTTCAAGCTAACATTGTTGACATTTTTTGATGTTTTAGGAGAAGACTTTGGATGGAAAATTGTGGGATGATGACAGAACTTTATGGGTTGGAAGAAAAGGAACTAAGACGGAAAAAAGTTTGCTCTGAACATTTTGAAATTATGGATTTCTCCAGGCCAGGTTCGAGAGCAGCGTTGAAGGATTGTGCTATACCGATACGGATTGATAGCTGTCTTCCAACAGCAAAGCCCGATCGGATGTTTGTTCCGCGTCGTCTGCGACCCAAGTCAAGGAAAAAAGTACCGAAGAATGGATTAGAAGGATGTCGGCTCCCAGTTCAGATTGTTGTCGATGGAAAAGAACACTGGCGTAAGTTAAGAAATTAACAATAAAAGCAGTCAGATTACTGTTTACTTTGAATTTATCATTTATGATTATGAGTATTATAATTGAAAGGGTACCTGAAATGAAAGCTTGAAAGCATTATTAATTTTTTGTTACAGAAATGGCAGAGATTTTACAGGTGAAGCGCTTACCGGATTCAAAGAAGTCCTACTATGTCCATTTCTTGGAGTGTATGGTCTTCATTTAACTGTTAACTTGAATATTTTATCACTTTGGTTGTAAGTTTTCGTTGTGAAGGTAAATATTATTCGTATTTTATCCCTCTGCAGTTAACAGTCGGCTGGACGCGTGGATGAGCGAGGACAAATTGGATTTCTCCAAAGTACAATTTCCAAACATTCACTTTGACGCTCCAATTAGAGTTATTATGCAGGGCTATGTAGGAGCTACTACACAAGTGGAACCGCAACTTGCTCAACTACAGCAGCTGCCTTTGGGCAACCCGAATCCGAATGGACCGATTTCTTCTGCTTTGAGAAGTGGAAACGTACCACCTATTCAAAATCCAGTAATTGAGAAGAGAATAAAAAATGTGGAATTAATCGAACTCGGTCGTTATCGAATCAAGCCATGGTATTTCTCTCCATATCCCCCCGAATTCAACGGTTTGCCTTGCCTTTTCATTTGTGAGTTTTGTCTTGGTTGTCACTCAACTCGAGAGGTATTGGCTGTACATTTGCGGACAGTATGTACAAGGAAGAGACCTCCAGGCAAAGAAGTTTATAGAAAGCAAGGGATATCCATTTTCGAAATTGATGGTGCTAAAGAGCAGCTATATTTGGAGAATTTGCATCGTCTCGGGAAGCTGTTTCTGGAGCACAAGAACTTGTACGTTACCACTTCCCATTAATATATCTAAGTCAAATTCAACAAAAGCAAACATGCATTTTTAATTTTTAACTCTTGAACGAATCGTTGTTTTGTTCATCTTTCTTTCTTTATTTGCTAAAGTGTTTGCAAAGCTGACCAATTTCTATTTTACGTCATGACTCAATTCGACACCCGAGGATTTCATTTAGTCGGCTACTTCAGCAAGGTGAAGGCGGATATTCATGACTTCAACGTGGCCTGCATTCTCACATTGCCTCCTTATCAAGGAAAGGGCTTTGGAAACATGCTAATTCAGTTCAGCTACCTGCTAAGTAAAATTGAAGGGAAACAAGGGACCCCAGAAAAGCCATTATCAGACCTTGGCTTACTCTCATACAGAAGCTACTGGTCGCATACCATTATGGGAATTTTGCTGAAGGTGGGGGCGACGCCGCCGGAAGGAAATAGTAAAAATGTTGGAGTTTCAATTTCGTAAGAAAAATCAATCCTCTAATTCCAATGCATTATAAAAGTAAAGCGATTTGGAACTGCAATAATACTATGAGCTTTCTTCTATTCCAGCGACATTTGTAACACGACGTCAATGAAAAAAGATGATGTCATTTCAACCCTGGGTTCATTAGGGATTTGTTTCTGGTTCGAGGATGGAATCATAATCGTCCTCACTCAAGAGATGCGCAAAGAATATGAAGAGGTGGAGAGGTCAAGGCGCATGCGAATTGATCCAAAATGCTTAAAATGGAGTCCTACTGTTTGGGTGGCACCAAGACCCGAGGTCGAAGCTCGGGAATTGTTGATGTTGAGGTAAAGTTGGACCAAGCTAAATGGTGGAATGTAAACTTGATAAATAATATTGTGGTATGTGGGTCATCTACTTTTTATCGTGTTAAAATTATACTATACTAAAGTACAATGATTGAGATTAATGTATCATGATTAAAGGCGTTTTAAAGCTGTTATTACCTATTTGAAAACGTGTTGTGGTTTGCTTTATTTCATTACTACTTACTGTCTTTAACTAAATGGAAGCATGAAGCGTGTCAACGTTGACCAATAATTCATACTCATTTATTGTAACAATCACTGATTAATCAATCATTGATTAATTCATTCATTGATTCATTCATTGATTTCATGAAAATCCGTCTTTGATTGATGATTGGATTTGAATACGTTTCCATTCCATTCTTCAAGGCACCAGATGCGACGGTAATTCAGGTAAGCTAACGTTATCTGAACAAAGAGTTTTATGCCCTCACATTTCTCACAACGCCTCCAGCTTACGAGGGAAGTTGGAACATTGTCCATGAGCTGCAAAAGCATTCAGAAGCTGCTGCGCTGGAGATCTGTAGTCGGCAGTCGGATTTCTTTTTTACGTTTCAGGTATGCATGCTTGTTTTCCTTTGCCAACTGTCCATAAATGATAAACAAAAATCTGTAAAAAAAAGTAGCGAGCCAAGTTTGTCGTTTTCATAACAATTGACAATCAATCAATAAGCAATTGATAATTGAACTAATTGAAGCAATCTCGAGTTTTCAGTTTCTGATTTGTAGTTAGTTGTTGGTCATTAGTAGTCAGCAGTATTATAGTGATTGATGATTGAATTATTGTTGACTGTTGAATTTAAGATATCAAATACATTTTTATCGGTCGACAACTGACAACCTATGACCTGTCACCTGTTGCCAATGACGGAAGTTAACTGTTAAAGGAAAATATTATGGCGAATAATAAAAATGTGAATGTGAGACGGATAACGTCAAAACTTTTACTGCGCTACAGCACTGTTTTGGAGGAGACTGGGCGATCGTGGAAAGATGTGGATTGGGAGGAATTTGAGTTGGAGAGTGGTTAGTACAACATAAGATAATGGTCAATGGTTGATAGTTGATTGTTAAAATTCAATATTTTTCTTTCGATAAGGGATCGTTTTAGTCTTATTTATTTGCAAAGTCAGTTTTTAATTATAATTTGTTGTGTTGGTTTCTAGGGCCAGGTGGCAGCACTGAAAACACCACCTTAAAAATCATCAATAGCTGCCCCGTCTGGAAGGAAGTTTTTGAGGAGCAACGTAAAGTAGTGAGGAAGGATAAAACAACGTTTTGTGACGTCCAAATTCAAGGATCTGATGGTTACGTCCTTGCGCATTCGATTTATTTACAACACGCATCCGGTTTGGTGGATTCTCTTCTCAAATCTCAATTTGGAGGAGATCATCCATCTCCTCAGAACCTCTTGGGTGTGACGTTGAGCGATGTGAAGGTGGACCACATTCGGACTGTCCTCTCCCTTCTTTATTGTGGCGTAGCGTTGGTTCACCAGAACAATTGGGAAGCAGTCCGTTATGTTATGGACGCTCTACAAATGAGTAACCTGGTTCTGGAGGAGACTCCTTTGTCAACAGGTGAAACTGGGTTCCAGCAAGTGCTTATCTACCGCCTCCGGAAAAGCGGAGGAGTAAATCCAGAAACTAGTGTGGCAGAAGAAACACCAGTTAGTTTTCACCGTGGTGTTTATTTACCTGTACTACCGCTACCACCACCACCTCCACCGATTCAGTCTACTTCCGCCGCTAGTGTCATTGATAACGCCTCCATTGCTGTGGCGCGTGATGCCATTGCTGCTGGTGTTGCAGCTTGTCCAGTGAAGAAAAGACGTTCTAGTCAAAACGCAGGAGAAAAAAGAAAGAAAGTTACTAAAGCTTTTGTATCTGGGCGCTACCCAAAACGTTCTAGTCAGCGTCTGCCGGTGGGTGCCTATAAAGAGGTGGACTTGAATGACGAGCACACCAGTAGAGTTGACCTAGGTAAAGGTGTTGGAGGAGAAGGTGAAAAGCCGATTAGAAAAAAAATTAAGACCGAGCCGACCGAGGCGAAACAAGAGAACTCTTCTGGGGATACTGATGAGATTGAGAAGACTAAAGAGAAAAGTTGCAAATGCTACTTGTGCGAAGCACAATTCAAGACGGAGGACGAGCTTGAGGAACACTTGGAAGAGAAATGTGGTCGAATTTTGGACGGTTGTTACGACTTGGAAAGCCGCTTCTGCAATGCATGTAAGACTAGTTTCATGAATTATGACGCCACCGAGTTTATTGGTCATGTGGGTACGTGCGTGAACTTGATGCCGAAGGGTAAGAGACGAGGTCAAACAACAGAGTCGTTTGTGGATTCTGATGAAGATACCGAACCCGCGCCGGCTCAAGTGTTGGAGCCTTCTGGTGAGCAACAAGTAACTTTGGTTGGAGAAGATGAAGAGAGCTCGGAATCAACACCGATTGTCATTAGGACTGTGTCCATAGCTCCTGACACTTCCATCTCACAAGTTTCTCAAGAAACAGCCTCCAATTCAACAGTAGAGGGATCTGAAAGTCAAAATGCGGATGTTCCTAAGTTGATTCCGTTGAGGAAAACTCCTATACCACTGCAGGGAGTTGAAGAGAGAGCTCAGCAATCTAACGTAGTTGCTACAGTGCCTCCGCCAAAGCTGCAGTCTCGGCCATCACTACCAGTCAGACTGAACGTGAGTGATACTAGTAATGCACCTATCAAGCCGAAAAATTTCATCAAGAGGAAGATTATCGTGGACAACAATCGTTTAATCAACATCACAGAGAAACAAAAGGAATCTCCTACTCCAGGGTCGTCTCAAGAAACTGCACCAGCGCCAATAAAGCGTAACATTTATGTTGGTCCGTTAGCAGACGCTAAAGCTAAGCAACCACCACCGCCATCCGTGGCTCCTCCACCTATAAATGTGATGGAGGAAAAGAAACCGAAGGTATATTATGGACCGGGTGGAAAAACCATTACGGAGATTGTGGTAGTCAAAAAGCATGTCTGCCCACGCTGCTACTTGTCTTTTCAATCGGAATCTCAGCTTAGAAGCCACATGAGCGAGGAAACATGTTAGTTAGTAAATTAATGTTGGTAGTAATTTGGTAGCATATTCCTAATCATGAATTTCGTATTTGAATGTATTAAACATAGATATTATGTTTGTTGTTTGTTTATGAACCCAATTTATTCTCGTAATAAATTTTTTTTGTTGAGTTAAAATAATTTTGAAAACCTAAGCTGTTCAACGTTTTATAGAATTTTCTATTCAAAGTAGTGGTCCGCGGTGTACCTTTAATCTGATAGTTGAAAATACCTCCATATTCAAACTCTGCATCAATAAAAGTAAGGATTAGGGGCTCCAAACATAACTGAACCTACCATTAATTGCGTAACCGCCACCTATCCCGTTCCATTTACTTAGACCGTAATAGTACGTTAATCATTGCAAGACTTTTAGGTTTGATTATAAACATATTCGCCTCATCCCATCCAACTGCCAAGACCGTTACACTATACTTTACTTATTCGAACGGCACGAAGAAGTAAGGCTTGCATAATAACATAACTGAAACTGAACAACACATGGATTCAATATTTATTTGAATAATCCCGTTACCGGGTGCCTTAAAGTGTCAACTGTCTTTACGGGATTTGAGCCCCCTAAATCCGATTTTTTTATTTCGAACTTTCCAGTTTTCGAGTTTTTTAACTTTTCAATATTTTTTGAGCATTTTTGAACTTATCATTGAATTTACAAGCTCGTAATCCCCGATTTTTTACCTCAGCGTGGGTCTTCGAACAACTTTTCTTGATTGATTCGATTCTACTAGAATAGAAAAATATCTGTCATTTTTAAGGTATCGAATACGTACGATAAATCAAGGGAACATAAAACATTACAAACGGTTAAGAAAATAGAAAAAGAATCGCATTTTCATGGTATGAGCTTGAATTTACATTTTTCAAGATAAATTTTCGTCTACATTTCGGTACAAACGCCAAAATATTGATATATGGAACAATACCAAACTCTACCTGCCGAGATTGGTTTTAACGTATTCAAAGATTTATTTGCATATTTTCATTCGGGTTTAGAATTTTGCATTTGAGTTAAAAGTACCTTAAAATGAATTGAAGAACTGGGATTGTGTGGTTCACTTTTTGCTTACAATTAAATCGTGAAATGAAGGGACAAAGCGCACCCCTTTATTTACTAGTCTGCAGACGGCAGCCACATTCCAAAAAAATAATTAGTAGGGAAGGAGCCTATTTACAATTAAGCACAAGCTCATTTAATTGTAGCCTATAAATGATTACGTTTCAATTTTATCGAGTATTACCAACAAACGTTAATATATGTTTTGCTGTTAGATTTATATACTGAACGTATTGGATATGGTTTTCAAATAATCGCTTCATTCTATCAACATAATTCCAGCAAACCAAGATGCGCCTCCCTTTTTATGTAAAAAAAATTGTCATAAAAAAGTAGTTTCCACCAAAGTACCTTAAAAGTTTCTTGCAAAATGAGCTACAAAAAATTCTAAGTATGCTTTGTTGAAATGCTTTTATGTCTATTGTTTTCAGGTAGGTGTGCAATGACTATAGCATAGCAAACCACCTGCAGACTTCAGAGTATTTTGAGAGCTCCAAACGAACTCGTTACTATCTTCTGAATTTATTTTCCCCAAACATGCCAAGTCCTTTAACGCATCACTCATACAAACTCCAAAAATTCATCAACGACCGTCTGTACCAAGGGCGTACATACTGGGATGACGAAGAAGAAAAATGGAAGCTGGAATCGAACTGGCGTAAACTAATCCCGTATTACATTTTTAACTACTTTTTCGTCAACACCCTTTTTGTTGGATTCATGGTCCTAATTTTCTCTACAATGGTGTACATTCCTGATATACTACCTTTCGAAAATTGTATAATTTTTGTCCTCATCTCAATGGCGATTCCGTATTCCATAGCGGTTGACGTTGTATATCATTTCTTCAGCTCAGAAGTGCTTCAAATTGTTAACTGGATGGATGAGCAAAGGGACCAACGTTTCAGGACTCAACAAACTGAGCCCTGGAAACTTGGCAGCCCTTCAATATTTCTTCATGGTATGATAAAAAAATAAGCATTCAAATCTTATTTTAATTTTCGATTAACTTCAGAATTAATAAGAAATATTTTGGGTTTCCAAGAATTATCTAACATACGGCAGAATCAGGATGTAGATTTCATTGGGTTGGTGCAAAACATAACTGAAATCGACTTGGCAATTTCATCGATCATTATACCGCTTCTTCTAGTTTGGGGTGACTGGGATCCAATCCATCTGACCGTCATTATTTTGCCCACATTCGGATGGCCAAATTTGTCGTCAAATCTTTGGGTAAAATTGATTCGTATTGTTGTAACATTTATTTGGGGACAAGCCATCTTTTTTAATATTAGGTGTTTGAATATAGTAGGGTTAAATGTTTTATTTGGATATCTTAAGCTTCTTAAAAGACTGCTAAGTCTCGATTTGAACCACTCCACTATGCGGGAGTATAAGCAGATATACATTACTGTAAATATGCTTGAGGCAGCGATAAAATTTTTGCTTGGGATACTGCTAGGAATAGAGTTTGCAGCAATTATTCTTGGAGTAAATGTTACTATCATGGGTTTCAGATTAGGAAATTTTCCAATGTCATTGGTTGCTTCTATGATTGCAATAATTGGATTGTGGGGTACTTGGGTATGTTTTATTGTGGGATGCTCTTGGTATGAAGTTAGTGAACAAATGTTGCAGTCTTGGCGTTGGCAGGTTGTTGATAGCCTTAATCGAAAGGATATGCGAAAGCGTGTAAAAAGTTGTAGAATTATGACGCTAGTTGCGGGTGGTATAGGTATACTAGATGATACGATTAAGAACACGTTTTTCCATTCTGCACTGACCTACACAGCCAATCTGTTACTTGCTACTAAAAATGCGTTTTAATATATATATATATATAATATTATAATAATTCATATATAATAAACGTATATTATCCCTGTCTATGTATGAAAAACAGTACCAATATAAAGATGCAGCTTTAACACATTAATAAATAATCAAATCAAATCAAAATACATACATTTACAAAACAGACATTAGACTGGAGTTGGAAGTAGGGTAAAATATTTACTTGGAAATGTTAACCTACAATTGGTCGAAGCATGTAATATATACTATATACCCTCTCGTATGAATTGGTCTTGTTTCTATGAATAGTAAGCGACATTAAACGTAACGATGGTAAGGAATGAGAATAAATTCCAAAATACAAATCAACATTATAAAACCCATACTGAATGAGTAATTAAACAAGAAAAAACGATTAAATAAACAAAAATTAAGTTTATCCAGCAACAATCCGTAAGGAGTTTTACTGTTAACTCTGTAGCTGTATGAGGTTTTGAGAATATCGATTCGATTTTCATAACCAAAAGCTAAACCTTATTTTTCATGTTAGAAATAATACTTACAACTTATGATAAAAGTAAATTTCATCGTATAAAATCCTTTCATGTCGTATCTATTATTTATGCTAAACCAAAAGTTCATAACCATAAGGTATATGCAGCCAAAAGTACCAGGAAGCATAATCAAACTATAGCTCAACCAAGGCTAACACGACTTTTGCCTTGATTTTAATGCAAAAAAAATTGACATTAGAAAATAAATTACATACAAGCATATACATAAAAAGCATATACTTTTGACTTTTACGAATACATTTTGGTTTTGAGATACCCGAAAATCAATTCCATAACATGGAAAAACAATCCGCTGGTTCGATTTCATCAAGAAACCAAAATTCATTTCTGCTGGCTGACATAAATTCAACCAGTTTAAATTCCTCTGATTATATTATACTAGCATGTACAAGTTTTTTATTCCAGTTTGTTATATATATTGAGAAAGTGAGCAAGTAAAAAAGTATGACAGTATTAAATATCAGCTTGAAAGTGTACTATAAAAACACAAAATTGGCTATATATTTCCTTTTGAATTTAAAATCGTAAAAAATGCCAAGTCCTCTAACACATCACGCATACAAACTCAATAAATACATGAACAATCGTTTGTACCAAGGTCCCACTTACTGGGACGACGATTCAATGATATGGAAGATGGAACCGAACTGGCGCAAGCTAATCCCTTATTACATCTTCAACTACTTCTTCCTTGATATAATTCTTGTTGGACTCGCTCTAATTATTTTCTCTATAATCGTGTACATTCCTGATGCACTACCTTTTGAAAAGAGTTTTATTTTTGTCCTCTTCATTATGACGATCCCTTACTGCATATCGGTGGATATACTATTTCACATTTACGGCTCAGACGTGCTTCAAATTGTAAACTGGATTGATGAGCAAAGGGATCAACATTTCAGGACTCAACAAACTCAACCCTGGAAACTTGGAAGTCCTGGGATATTTCTTCATGGTATGATAAAAATTCATTCAAATCTTATTTTAATTATTCTTTATTAACTAAATTCTTAAATGTTATTAATTCGCATTGATTTCTAAAAAATTGATATTTTTTGGGTTTCCAAGAAATATCCAACCTACGTCAGAATCGGGAAGCAGACTTTATCGGTTTATTACAAAATGCAACTGAAATTAACTTTGCAAATTCCTCGCTTTTCATACCGATTCTACTATTTTTGGGAGAATTGGATCCAGTCTACCTACTAGTCATCATTTTGTCCAACTTTGGATGGCCAAATCTTTGTTTAAATATCTGGGTGAAATTCATCCGGTTTGTTACGATATTTATTTGGTGTCAAGCAATTTTTTGTAACGTTAGATGTATGAATATAGTAGGGTTAAATGTGTTATTTGGGTATCTAAAGCTACTGAAGCGGCTTCGAAGTTTACAATTTAATTACTCCACTATACAAGCATATAAGCAAATATACATCACTTCAAATATGCTTGAGATAGCAATACAATTTGTATTTGGGATTTTGCTAGCCACAGTTTTTATAATTATTGTTGTTGGGGTAAATGTAGCTATCATTGGTTGTAGAATAGAAAACGTCCCAATGACGGTAGTGGCTGCAGTGTTTGCAATAATGGGGCTTTGGGCTGCTGGCTTGACTTTTCTTGTGGGATGCGCTTGGTATGACGTTAGTAAGCAAATGTTGCATTCGTGGCGTTGGCAGATTGTTGAAAGTGTTAGTCGAAAAATTATGCGAAAACGTGTGAAAAGTATTAGAGTTATGACGTTGGAGGCTGGTGGTATAGGGGTACTAGATGATACGATTAAAAACACGTTTTTTAATTCTGCACTGACCTACACAGCCAATCTGTTACTAGCAATTAAGAAATTGTTTTAAGAAATTTGTATAATTGTTCAAATATTGCTCTCTGCATTATTTTATGTGACATTTCAAAGAGGAGGCATAATTTTACAAATAGTTATACAACTGAATTTTGCTGCGAAAGGGTAGGTAATCAATTGCGTAGATAATTTTATCTATTAACCTTAATATTGATTATTTTCAATCGTCCATCAGTAATAATCAATTATGTGGAGAAATGGAAACAATCAAACAATCCGAAAAAATTGTAATAAGGATTTAATCTCTTATTTTATATCTAAGACTATTAAGGTTATATAGTTAATATAATTGAAAGTAAAATAGAAATTGTATGAATTATTAGATTGAAACGGCGTTGTAAAAACATTTTTCAACTGGGAAAAATGTTGGTGTTTAGAATGCCGAAGTTTTAGAATCCGCCATGTAAATTACTTTATGTGTAGTTAAAAAGACAAACGCTTAAAATAATTTAATCATCATTTGTTCTCCCGGATGCATTCCTCCTTTCTTACTTGTATACTGAGAACTGTATAATTATGAATGCCGATTGTACTTGTTCGCTCTTCGGAACTCACGGCCGGCAACAGCTTTACGTATATGTACGTAAGTATTAGGCTTATAGTATGAATTCTTACTCAAGTGAACATTTGCAAACATTCATTTACAGATACTTTAAATGCGTTCAGCTATGCCATATATTAAACTAGACTCAAACTACTTGTGAATTTGTTAGCTTTTAAAATTATTTACTATAACAATAACAAAAAACGAAACATGTGTTTGCGTTACTTAAATTTTGATGAATAAACTGTTTTTTAAAAGGGTTTACCGAACCCATACTTGCCAATAGTGATTTTTAATACGCCGCAATTATACGTTTACACTACTAATGTATTTAAGGTTGTAGGATTAAAGACAGGAAAATGTTTTACTGTCGCAATTTAACCTCCATCCCCTCCCCCATGTCTGTGGTCACAATAAACGTGAAAATCATTCCACTGTGATCGATCTCGATCGATCGACTGTTGATTCTATGGATGCAAGGAAGAAAAAGATTTTTAGGTATTTAAAATGAATGTGAACTTTCGACCCCATATCTTGGGTCAAAAGCGGGGCACAGGTCTAAAATTCCTTTCAACTGATTTTTTGTGACTTAAGCTGTCAATGTACCAAATTTGGTGTCAGTTGGTCTAGTAGTTTATGCGATATCGTGTTTACAGACACACAGACGGACAAACGCGATACTGAAAACAATATCTACCAATACGCGTTTACAATGCTTTCGGTAGATAATAAGTACGCATTGAAATTTTTAGGAAAAACGTAAAAACAGGAAAATAGAGTTCCGCCCATTGCAGGTTTAAACTTGATTAAACAAAACAATATCGAACGCGTCATTAAAAATTAAATCAATCCTAAATGAACCAGTATTTCTATACGAAAGCAAAAACACTGAAATCGCACTTTCTGGAATAAAGGCATCAGCAAAACAAAAGAATCGTATGCATATAATTTTAATGCTGCATATTTCCATAAAAGGGATTCCTTCTCAGCTATTTATGTCAAAACCAGTCACTCCCATATGTTCTAAATGTCAGGATGAAGCTAAAAGCTGGAATCTATAACGAAGTATCGATCTTAAAATTTCTTTAGACATAAATTCAGAGTATTATATATCTGACACATGGCCACCGCCTTAAAGCAAACAACAGACCCTGTATTCAATATAAACCTACAAATGACGCAATTTTTGTGACTTCAAAATTTCTTTATTTAAAAACCATTTCTTTGTCCACTCAAAGTTTGAAAAATCAGCCCCTGGCAATGACACAGGACCTTGTATTTTCCCTTTATTAACTATATATTAGTAACATTTTCCGTGTAAACTTGGTGTTTTTCAACAACTGTGTGTTGAGATTGTAAAACAATCGCGACTCAGTCAACCTTCCAAATTTAATGCATGATAAATTTCAAAACTTAATAGCATGGAAACATGGTCCTCAGACTTGTGTCATTTTAACCCCAAAATTCTATAGTGCATCTTAGGTAGAGTTTGGACCTTGGTAATTCTATGGCGCACTTAGGAAACTAGCTCTACATATTCGAATGCACGTATTTCTTTTATCTGACTAGATCTAAAACAAGGTACTACAGTAAATTCTTTACTGTAAGTTCATTCCCTCTCCAGGGATAGTTTTGTTTCCATATGGCAACAAAAACAAATTGTATTACATTGTGACCAAGCCTGTAGGAATGCAGCAACCAATCCCTGAGCTTTACTCAATGAATTCATGAATTTCTTATACCAAACGTTCTGTCTACGTACTACATCAGCTTGGTTATGACACATTCCAATCAAAGTATAAATTCATTATTTAAAATAGTGCAGGTTTTAGTGTGTCACATAAGTGGTCCATGTCCATTATTTAGTGGTCGATTTCTTTTAATTAATGGGCAATTATTTTTTAGCATTTTATTTAAATAATTATCGTATTTGTTTGCCTAAAAGCAATGTAATTTATCGACCATAAAAGTATTTGACCACTAACCACTCTATACTTTGTCATAAATTTCAGGCAGCTAAAGTTTACCCCCACCTGATTAAAATAATTTACCGCAACACCCATTTCCTAGAAATGAGCTGATAGTGTTGACGCATTTCTCATGTTATTAAACATTTTGAAGGTTAAGTATTTCATTATAGCCTTTAGTTAACTAAAGCATATTTTATGCTTGGATTTAGTTCCAGCCACGACGACTTGCTTATGCATTTGTGTTTGGCAACAGTGTGCTTATTTCATTTTATAATCTGATCCCCCATACCTTCGTGAACATCAACAATAGCCATAATTTCAACAAAATCGAAAAATGGCAGACGAAATTGACAATTTGCTTTCAGAAATTTTAAAAATACCAGCCTTGCAAGAAAATCGGCGATGTTCTCGCATCCTCGCATTTTTACATCAGTTAGATTTTATTCCGTGCGTGTGGAATAATGACAAAAAATTGTTTCAGTTACGAGAGAAAAAGACAATAGGTTACATGCAAATTATACTCGTTTTATTTGCAGCAATAAATACACTTATCATTGGGTTTTTGAAGGATGAAGACTTTGATAGCTCCATTAATAGACTCTTCACTGTGTGTATATTGCTTTCAATCAGCTATACAATGTATTTTCATCTGGGTAAATCTCCCAGCTTCTGTTCTTTCATCAATCAGTTGATTGAATTTAAAACAAATGTTACAGCAATTCGAAGAAATGGTTCCGCTATTAAAAACCAATGTAGAAATAGTTGCAGTATAGTTTTAAGCATGCGGTTTCTTTTTGCTTCTATTACTTGTTTGCCATATATATTTTCTGCGATTGGTTTCATTCTTCCAAATACATGTTTTAACCCATTGGAAGGAATTTTTCCTTATGTCAGTTTAATATGCAATACAAATACTATTACGTGTTTTGTGTTTACAAACACCTTCAGGCTTATTCAACTAACTGTTTCGTGGACACTTTGGAACTCACTTGTTTCAGTTCTAAAGTTGACAACAAGCGTCACGTTCATCTTTGCATTTTCAACTTTAAATCATTGCATATTTTTCCTACACAGGTACGTCCTCAATGAAACCTAATAGATCAATACATATTATACTTCTAATACCTTTTTGTTTTGCATTGTAGCAATTTTCGTAAACATTATTGGAAGGATGTCCGTATTCCTTTGATGCAATACAAGATACTTAGAATTCTGACGTCCGCCTACAACAGAATGCACAAAGGAGACTTCATAAACATTATGGTTACGGCACTTTGCATTGTGAACATACTTTCAACATATTCCGTCATTACTGTTAACAAACATCCTTTAGGCCGAAGTAGTTTTATACTGTTTGTAATGATATCCATTGACTCAATTGTTGTATTCATAACGGTTATAGGGGAAGCTGGTAAAGTGGCACAAAGCTGGCTTGAAGTTAGAAAGGGTATTGAAAAGCACCACTCACTTTTTGCATTCACTTTGCCTCCGAAAAGAAAACGGTACGTTACAAAAGAATTGAGATCTTGGGCGAGTATTCGGGTTGAATTTTTCTCTAGTAACTTTTTTGACCGGTTGACAGCTCTAAATTTAATACAATTTTGTTTCCAAAATTGTGTAAACTTAATGTTATTGGGAAGGTAAACAGCATCAATAAGTTGTTAAGGGACATAGATTTAAACTGAACCTAGTCGTAGCAGTGGTGAGGTGGTCCAGAGTATCGGAATTTTGTAAGTGAATCTTGTAGTTTGAAAATGTGCCCTAACTAATAAGTTTTCTGTGACCCTCCAAAATCCTCCTCTGGTAATTGGTCCTCGTCAATAAATCGATGTAAGTATGTAAAGTCAATTACCGTAAGTAAACGGTAAGTGAAAAGTGGTAAACGACAGCCCAATGTGCGGTATTAAAGCCTTCCAGGTTAAGAAGAACATGAAAACCGCACACCGCTTTTCCGTCTTTTTGAGACTTTGTCACTATCTTTGCTGCGTCATTTATCATTTTATCAACGAATAAGTCGGAGGTTTATTCCTAAGGTCCGAATCCCCCACAAACGCTGTTATAACTGGAGGCCCATTCTTATCAAAAGTGTCTATTTGAACAGGACAATCTTCCAAAAGGCCAGAAAAGTCGTTGTCCATTTGAAGATTATCTATGTTGTTAGATTTCCACCAGCTAATATCAGCCAATGACATCTTCTCCGTTTCGTCCGAATAAATGTTTTGTATTCACTGTATTCCGCTATCATAGATGAAAATCAATCAACCTTCGTTTAAAGATATAATATCCTTATGTACAGTTTTGCAGCCATTGAGCTTTGTCTCCGCCAATTAGTTGCAAAGAGCCCCAGACGAAAACAAAAGCCAGTCTGAGTTTTTGTAAACAGACTATTACCCCAGAGATGTATAACACGAGCCTGAAGTTTGGTGTGCATTGATGAAACAATGTGTGCGCCATAATGCACACAATTTACAAATTCCAACTAGTGGATTTGTGCTTACAAATTTTTTGAAATATTCATTCCGTTTTTCTGGAAATCTTACGTGGAGAGACCCAATAGATTGTCTCACATAACATAAATGCGGGGTTAGTCTTCTAATTTAGAGCCATAGTTCATCACAAGACCCCATAACTACTTTTTTTATTTGTGTAAGATAACATATTAACTAAATGGAGATAACTATTTGAAACAGTTGCGCAATGAAAAGTCATATAATTCATAAGTGTATGTAAAAACAAGGAAACCCCTTTGGTATAAACTCACACAGTATTAAACTCACCAATGATACATTTAAATTATTAAACAAAAATTAATTAATACAGCCAGAGCAAGTGTTATTTGTAATTGTTAAATTATTTTGACCGGTGGAACTATACATTATTATTGGAAAACCCAAATAAAATTTACAAAATAATCAGATTTATAAGTTTGAGTCTTAATTTTGACGAGTGACAATGTCGACTAACGAGTGGTAAAAGTAAATAAAAAGGTAAATTTTTTTATTCGTTTTATACTGAAGTCTCAGATTGTAAAAGTCTCTTTTTTCGAGTGGGTCGACTCTTTTATCGTGAGGGTCCCTTATAATTGTGCCAAATTAAAATACTCCAAGCACCTTATCGAAGGAGAAAAGCGTTTACAATAAGTTTTCCATTAAAAAAGGTTCACAATTTGTAGAGCTGCAAATGGAAATGTAACTTTATGCTTTAGGATTGTTTGATTGTTACAAACATACAATGGCATGTTAGCATTGTCTTGTATAGTTACAAACGTAAATGTTTTTTTGCAGGTGAATATGTACCAAATGCCTTATATCTTTATGTTCAAAGTCTCCGTCAATTCAGGCAGATAGAATCTACAGGTGATTGTGGGAAGGAGTTCCTGTGCTTGTGTTTGGTTCATGCGATAACAATAGATAATTTCATCCGTTCTGCATTTCCTTCATTTCAACATTCAAGTGAAACCAGCAGGGATTTCGCCTTTTGTTTAGAATCAGACTAGTCATCGTACTAAATTGTAAAACGTTGAAAATCCGAAAAACTACCTAATATTTTATATCTTCATCAGGATTGCTTCTATGGGATCGGCCTTGATATTCATTAACACACTATGTGTTTCCACTTTCCACCTTCTGTTTTATTTGACTTGAATAAGGAAGCTAAAATTTGGGGTACATAGATGATACAGAAAAACGGCTGTCATTCGTTTCTTCAAACTGTTTAGTTTTGTCCAAACACGTATAGCACTAGTAGCACTAACCGCTGATTCAACCATATATTCGCTTAACATGTTCGCGATGATGATGACTGTAGCATAATCCACCAATGCTGTGAATTTTCTTTGCATCCTCAGCCTTATCCAACTCATGGCTTGAGTATATAACCTGTCATGTCATTCATCATCGTCATTCTCATATATTATTTTCAACTGCCAACAACAAATTCATCTTCCTATTCTCACCAACTTAAATCCTTAACCTGCGAAATGGTTCGCACTAAGCAAGCTGCCCGTAAATCTACGAGAGGAAAAGCTCCTAGTGTGGCTCGTAAGAATATCCAAGTGACCAAAGGTATCATGAAGCCCTTTCGTTACCCCCCTGGTGCTGTTGCCCTCAGAGAAATCCGTCGTTACCAAAAGAGCGCTGATCTCCTCATCCGCAAGTCACCCTTCCAACGACTTGTTCGAGAAATCGCTCAAGATTTCAAGACTGACTTGCGTTTCCAGAGCTCTGCTGTTATGGCTCTGCAAGAAGCCTCTGAAGCTAACTTGATTGGTCTTTTTGAGGACACCAATTTGTGTGCAATTCACGCCAAGCGTGTCACCATCATGCCTAAAGATATTCAATTGGCCAGACGTATCCGAGGAGAACGTACTTAAATTCATTTAAATTGTTTGGACTCCACTGTAAGTTTTAATTCATCTCATACCCAACGGCCCTTTTAAGGGCCACCACTTTTTGCAAAGGGCAATCATATCCATCTCAATTTAACCGATATCTTTTATTAAAAGCGCACATTGCATACATTATGAAAATTATGATGTCGCGTAGTACTTGTGCATGATGTACGAGTTTTGTAACATGTCTTTCAGATATGAAAATGCTTAAAACATTTCTAGCTGTTAGTAATAGTTTCTAGCTCAATAATTTTTATGAAATATTTCAGACTATTTGTGTAAAATCATAAATTCTTTTTTACAATTTCCAGAGCATGCTGATAATGCCAGAATAAACTGAAAATATTAGTCTGTCCCTGTACATTCGTCAAC
This sequence comes from Orchesella villosa, assembly GCA_036850725.1. Taxonomy (NCBI): domain Eukaryota; kingdom Metazoa; phylum Arthropoda; class Collembola; order Entomobryomorpha; family Orchesellidae; genus Orchesella; species Orchesella villosa. Next base: position 2,055 of record JAANSM010000631.1, on the reverse strand, counting down.
TAATATATATGTATTTTTATGATCCCATTGCATTGTACACAATATAGTAGGTAGTGAGATACGTTACTGCCTAACTGAATATGGATTTTTGGCCAGTTTGGGTTTTAGGTACAAACCCCGACTGTACAGAAAATATAAAAGTGGGTATGGTAAATGAGGATGATTTATAATGGAACGACACAATGGGAGCTAGTACCATGATGCTGCATAAAAATATATTCATTCCCTTTTCATTTCCAAGCGAAGCTCATCCACACAATCGAATGCATTCACTTGCAGAGAGCACCACCAAAATCCCAAGCTCCTCCTTTTAGCTCCACTCAACTCACCCGTTTTGTTCCCCGACTCAAAACCCCCTAGCTCAACTCAAGTCCCAACCCTGCCTAGCCACATAAATAGGAATGGAAAGCAACTGTGCTTCCTCATTCACTCGTTCAGGCTCAAGCTGTAACTACAACATTTCTCTCTCACAACCTAAAAGTTAAATTAGTTCACGATGCCACCAAAGGTCAGTGGAAAAGCTGCGAAGAAGGCAGGAAAGGCTCAAAAGAACATTTCCAAGGGAGATGGGAAGAAGCGTAAGCACAAGAGGAAGGAATCGTACGCGATTTACATTTACAAGGTGTTGAAGCAGGTTCACCCTGACACTGGAGTCTCCTCCAAAGCCATGTCCATCATGAACTCCTTTGTCAACGACATTTTTGAGCGCATTGCTGCTGAAGCTTCCCGTCTCGCTCACTACAACAAGAGGACCACTATCACCTCACGGGAAATTCAAACTGCAGTCCGTCTCCTTCTCCCAGGAGAGTTGGCCAAACACGCCGTCTCTGAAGGAACCAAGGCTGTAACCAAATACACCTCATCCAAGTAAATACACAGAAACAATTCCTACAACTCAAACCAACGGCCCTTTTAAGGGCCACCAAAATTTCCTAAGAGCAAATAGAAGTTTGATGTGAAAAGTATGAATACATCCCATATAATATTTCCACGTACAAAAACTAGAGTAGAGATACGAACTATGATGATGATATTTATGATGCTTCCAACGTTTCATGTACGTTAAATGAGTTATATGAATCACTTTTGTCTGTCTGTACGTACAGCTTAGTCATATTTACTAACCAAATTATCTTTGCATTACAACCAAGTAAACATCCTGTAGCTTTTTTCTGTTCCGAGTGTATCTTGGCAATATTGTCATAACTTATTTGTGGACCCTGCATTATGACTTCCATTTTCTCTGCACACTTTTTCATGGCATCTTACTACTATGTACGTCTGTATTATATTGTCTGAAGTTTTTACTTTAGACATAATATAGAGAATAAAAGTAAGCATAAGCATACTACACCAATATACTAACACCAAAATTGGGGCCTACTCGTTTGCCTTTGGCTACGCTATGCTATGTACTAAATCAGAAAAAGTATTACGTGCATTGGGCATGCTACAATCTTGTAAAGCTTAAAGTAAAGCATCAACGAACGCAACGTACAGGCTAAAATGGATAACGTTCATCGGTATGGTGTGTACCAAATGGTGTATGGTTGAATGCTAGTGTATATCCTAATCTAAAAACTACTTTTCTGCTCTGCACTGACACAGTATACAAGTAAGACTAAAACCTTATGTCTTCAAATCATGTAAATGAAACCTTTCTCGTCAAGCTGGTAAATGGAACTAAAAAGGGGCATCACTGCGTTTTTCATATATTTGCCGTTGTATACTTACGTTGCATCACTGTTTTGTATGCACGGTTCAGTTTCACCATGAGCCTCCCCATTTTAGTCTGTTTTACCGTCCTACATATCTATGTCCATGTCCCAAACGAGAAAGCACTACAAACCAAGCTTCAAAAGTAATAAGGAACATGTTTCTCTTCACCAGGCACGTCCGCACTCTGGTATAAAACGCACGTAGGCAACCCATACAAACTTCATTCTGCATTTTCTTCTCATCTCGTCATTTTCTCGTTTCAAGTAAAGTTCTAAGCCTACAAGTCTAAAAATGACTGGTCGTGGTAAAGGAGGAAAAGGACTCGGAAAGGGGGGT
>JAANSM010000630.1:0-25511 GCA_036850725.1 Orchesella villosa | reverse complement strand
CGCCTTTCCTGCTCCCCTTGTTTTTCTTCATTTTACTCTTTTCTCTTCTTCTCATTTCTTCCTCTTTCTGTGAAAAGAATGGAGGTGGTGGAAAGATGCAAATGGGAATGAAAGACATTTTCTATATTTCTATATATATGCGAATGGTATGACATAATATGAATAGAAACCTTGCGCTTCCTTTCAATGACGAAGGTGCAGAAATAATGAATATACCTTTCTGTCCGTAGTGTTGAATATATGTAAAATGTACAGAGAAAACCAAAGTACATTTGATCATCATCCTCTTCATTTCACAAAGAGAATCTCACTTTCTCCAACATGTACTGAGGGAATAGCTTGGTGAGCTCAAGCATTACTTACGTTTTTCCACAGACGGTGAAACAGAGAGTGCAACTAAGTCAGCGAGTAAATAATTAGCGTATGGCATGCTCAAGGGGAATTATTATACCTGCCAAGCTGCCCTGGACATGGCCATACATGCGACTTCCTTGCTCTGCTCTTTGTTTCCACTGCTTCTAAACCTCAACTCTGCATTTTGAGTGACTTACACACAGAAAGGACACAGGAATATAATATAATATATATACATGCATGTAAATTGTGTGCATGGATCCAGAAACGCATTAAAATGGAAAAGGATTACAATTTCCGTTTTAGAATTACAAGATAAACAATCCCGCTTGCTTACTCACAATAATAATCCCAATCACCTTGTTATGTTGAAGGAGTAGCGGAGCGCTGGCATATAATTGCGCCTTAAGTAAAGTTTTGTACCTCATCCTATTAAGTTGTCTTAAAATATGCTTATTATGCAAGTGAACAAAGATAATCGAACCAAAAACCAAGTTTCTTCGAAACAAGAGGCTGTCTTCATGGAAGAAAGAAAAAGTTTTTGACTGCCAAAAACTATATTATGCAGTTTTTTGTTTTGTTTCCTTTCTTCATTCATTCTTATATTTTTTGCCTTGGTCTGTTCTGTGGCTCAGTTCTACCATAGAGAACGGTATTGCATTGTTCTTCTATTGTGATATGATGGGGGGGAAGTATATTGCATGGCAGTGCGGCATATTGATATGATACTTATGATATAATATAATATTCCATCGGAAAAAGGCACGTAGTAAAGTGTCTACAATGATATGATAGGATATGATATGATGCTATTATGTATTCATACATTATACTTATGTATCATATCATAAGTACCATAGACATAATCCTAATGCTGTATCATGATAATGCACATGCATGCATGCAAAATGTTGGGCCTCCAGTTCGAAAAGTTTCCTTTTACACGTGAAAATTTCCAAGACGGGGAGAAAATGGGAAGAAGGGAGAGACCGAGATAGAGAGAATGAGTGAGAGAACCGACAACCCCTGATTCATCGATCGAATTGTCTGGGCAAGTGCTGCTGTTTTCCCCCCTATTACCAAAAAACTTTGTCGTATTCAACATACAAAACTGCCATATACTTACACTATTACGGCATGGAATGGCTCTAACCGAGAAGATGAAGTTGATCGTCATCGTCATGAAATTTTTTTTGGATGTGGTGGTGGTGGAACTAGCGAGATATATAATGAATGTTAAGGTTGTATACATTCTACAGCTGCAGTTTCAGATTTTACTATCTACATTCACAACCACCACTGCCACCACCACCAAGCCGTATGACTGTTGTATAGATAGGCTTCGTGTATATATGCCTTGCAATATTGCGCTACGTTTACTGCTCTTCCAAGTTCCGTTTCAGTCTTTCCCTCTCGCTGTCAAACAAGTAGGAGAAGGGAAGAAGAGGAAAAATCGGAGAGAATGAATGTTCAGTCAAACAATCCCAATCGAATGGAAGCTCTAGGAATAATGTGGAACGGTTGATTTCAACCCTCCTATTTTTTCCTGGATAGAATGAAGGCAGGGTGAAAAAGAAGAAAAAAGAGAGAGACGGATGAAATCCATGTTTTTTAAAGGCCCCTTTTTTCTACTGCTGTGGCTGGAATAGAAGGAGAAGTTGTTGGCCGCCGCTTGTCCGACCGTGACATGCCTATATACACATGCTTGCATATTTTGTCTGTCGCTTATATATACATATTTATGTAAGTATACTCTTTCATATGTTGCTTGGCAAGAGTGGTGTTCCGTATTCCCTGTGCTGCGTATCGTATATATAGTGGCTTGCTTAGTTAATACTCAAGTACTACACACTGTTTTTTTATGTTGAGAGTGATCATGATCTAAAGAGAAGTAGTGAAGAGCGAACGAGAGAGAGAGAGAAAGCAAGGCAAAAATTTGAACAAAAGGGAAATGCAAACGATTCGTACATACATATTTATATTCATGCAATGGCAATGCAACCTTAACTCAACTCAACAGCTCAGCTCACATAAAAAATATTCCATGGAGTTTAAGTCAAACGTATGGATGGAGGAGCAGTGGTGGTAGTAGCACTGTGTAGAGTGGACTCCCATTCCATTCCGTGTGTGTACTAGTATCCAGCTGCTCCAACTTTTTTTTTACTCCAGTTTACTATCACCAACCTGTACTTTCTTAATAGCTCTCGCTTACTCACTCCAACTCTAACCAAACTGAGTGACTCTCTCCCAACTTCTCTCTCTCTCCTTTTTTGTACTGAGCGAAAGAAAACTGAAGTCAGTCAGTTGTTGTTCCCTCAGTAAAAGCACGGGGCACAGAACGAGTCACGCATAGTCCTCTCCCTTGTGCTGTCAAATGAGCATCGTGCAAAACAAGGAGCTCTCTCTCTTTCTCCATTTCCAATATTACATTTTCTCTCCGTGTGCGTTTCATTTACATTGAATGTGTTGTCGGTTTCATGTCAATGTCTCAAGTAATTTCATTGTAAGCTACTCCTACCATTTTCATCAGTAATTATTGAAATATTCATTCAATCCTCTAATACATTCTGGTTGGATGTATTGTTGTCAGGGTTAACATTTCTTGGGATGAATATTTTCAGTGTTTGTGGAGCTGCTTAAGCATTTATAGAAAAACATTTTGTGGTGGTTATTTTTTTGTAACCACCTGGTGCAGTACACATTCAATCTAACACATTTTTCCTAATGAATATCAAATAGTAGAAAATAATCGGTGTGAAATTCTTTGTTCAAAATTGTCAGTGTTTTTGTGAAATTGTGAAATTGCAATTCAGTAAATTTAGTAATAAACGTGCTCGGAACAGTTTTGCTGTTGCTGTATTGATGTTGGTAAGGAAAATTGCAAGGAGTAATTCTGCATGTACATGTCACTAGCGGCATACATTAGCTAAAATGGAGCCGAGTGTATGGGAAACCCGCTGTGAAAATGAGTGCATGCCATAATATTTGCATCTCTGTGAGTTGATTTTTGATACCGTAGTTTTATGTTTATTTGTCGTGCCGTGTGAAATGCATGTTGTCTTTTAGATGCATTCGTGAAAAGAAAGTGTAACAGTAGAAAAATGTAGATGATATGTATGTATATCATTGTTTTCTAGCTCTAATTGTAAGTTTGTGTATTGTACCTCTACGTCTACAACATCCGCATGCAAAGATATGGCCTTAGTTTTTATGTGTATGAAAGCAACTGGGAACCATCCCAAGTCTGTCATGGATATCTATAGAATGTGGAGGAGTGGAAAGAAAGTTATTAATAAATAACACGAAAACATATCATTAGCGGAATAGGGGATAGAAGTCAACAACTTGAGTTCCTTTTTTTCAATTCTAACCTAACACCATAATAATATTATATCATCTCATCATCATCATCATGTACAAAGACAGAGGTACTTTCACACTCCCTTCCAAACATTCCTCCTCCCGTCAGCATGGGACATAGCCACATTCCCAATCAGGCTGACAAGTTTCGTCGTGGCCGTCCTAATCATCCTTATTACTGGAAGTAGGTAAGCCTTTTTTACTTGAGGCGCAAAACTGCTCTGCTCTCTCTTCTGCTGCTCATGTCAATTCGTTTTCGTCGCCAATTTTATTTCGATTTGACGATGCGATGGCGACGATGATGATCATGACGATGTAAAAAGTAGAAACGAGAAAAAGAAACATACTTCTTTTTTCTCATGGCACAAATTCCTTTTTTCTGGGCTGTTTTGTGCATGCATATCCATCGTGCAAAAAATGCACTAGCACCACACAGCACTTCACTTCACATCACATCAAAACGCACTCCCACAACATGATATTATGATGCACGCTATACGATATATGGACATTTTTTTAAGCTTATTCCACTTCAAGGGCAAGAAACAAGTAGAAGGGAAAGGAAGTGAAAGGAAAGTGAATGGATTCTGCACTCTTCCTTCTCTCTCCGTCCACGTCTGCCATGGATGGGTGAATGGTTGAAATTTGGCTTGGATTTGGCACTTCCCATTGTGTTCGTTTCTGCAACATATTTTGTCAAGGAAATGTTTTGTATAGGAAAACGTCTTATTGCTTGCACATAATTGCAACTGGGATTGGCATTGGAGTGAATGATACACAATCCTTTCAAGGAAATGTTTTGTATAGGGAAAACGTCTTATTGCTTGCACATAATTGCAACTGGGATTGGCATTGGAGTGAATGATACACAATCCTTGAGAATATTTTCTTGTAGATTATTTATACTAGACAATATTTTTATAAAAGCTGACATGACAGCTTGTCCTGTACTGCTTATCAAATTGCGCAATAATATATATTGTTATCATGTCGTTCCTATCAACAACAACGGTCTCAAGTAAAATCATTTTTGCTTCCACGTTTTTTCCCACACGATTACTGTACAGGACAACTCAAACAATCAAGCTTTATAGTTTTACTGGTACAATGATCTAGCATTTTGGCCATTGTAATTCTCTTAATGGGAAACTTGAACAAATTTTTGCTGCAACTCAGTCCAAAAAAGCACGTTTTTTGTCGCCTCTTCTGTTGAGAGGCTTCATTCATAAACATTCCTTAGGGGCTTTCTGTCCTTTTGCTTTTAAAGTTGTGACAAAACACACACATTCCAAAAAAATATACGGTTGCCACAAAGTCCATTGCAATATTTTGTGCCCGTCCAAAGCACACACATATACAACTGTTCCATCTCATTTGAAAAAAGATTCATTTGCGTATAAGCTTCGTTCCATTCCATCCCACCAACTCAAAGAGATATTAGAGTCCATTTGTGCTCCACATCTTTATCTAGATTCTCCAACCTATTCATTTTTTGGATGGGTTGCTTCGCCCTGTTTGGTTTTGCTGTTGTCGTTGGTGGAATTTGAGTGTATTAACAAAACAAATTGCAGTAGCACATCAGCAACAGCAGAGAATCATTCTGTTCCACTTTTTTCCACGATGGATATATATATATATATAAGTATTTGCGGAAAGCGACAGAGAAAGAGTATAGCTTTTTGGTGAGATATTCTTTGTTCCCATTGTTAGTATGAGATGTAACAGTCGTGGCGGTGTTATGTGTGTTTGTGCTGTTGTTACTCTTATGTTATATATATATATAGCTATTATTTTCATCATTATTGCAAAAAGAAAGCCGAGTAGATTATGTAGAGCGTGTAATATGTCATGCTATTCTATCTCTTGAAGCAGTTTTTTTATATCCCGATGCGATGCCTTACTTCTTTTTCTGTACTATAGTTCTTGCTAAATAGTTTGTAAACCCCAAAAGAACAAAGGCAACAGTGCCTCAAGTCAGCAATTTTTGGGAGACTCTTACAAAATATAGATAGTTCTCAACTTTCGAGGAGCATCGTATATTTATATTTGTTAGTTTGTCTAGATTTGATATACATCCCTATTATATTTTGTAAGCTATATGAAATACTTACTTTTTAGTGTTTGCAGTAATTTAGTTCACACACTTGAGTATGTCTTAGTTAAAGATATTATACCGGATTTTTCTCGTGTGTACTTTGCTCGTAACCTGAAAAATAATGGGAGAACCTTCAGAATATTAAATGTGCTCAGTACTCTTGTATGCACACTTGTTATTTTCCTCTTCATTATTTCGCCATATTTACTATTCGAGTGAAGTAAAAGTAAACTATGAAAATATGTTGATGAGCAGAGGCTCGGGATGATACGATGATCCTGATGGTGTGTGGTGTGACGAGCGTGAAAGGTTTTTCCTTCAGGTTCTGTTTACATTTCTCTGAAAAACTGGAGCAACGTAAATGCATGTTATGTACATAGCCCATTATCGCCTTTCCCTTTTAATTTTCTGGTGAAGAGTGAGGAGAACTAGTGAAATAGGATGCTTTTCTAGTAGACACGTAGGTATACATATATCATAAAATTATGTATGCAAGCTGATGTGTGTTACTAGAGTCAGGTTACAAGTTACAAGTAGCAGGATGACATGAAAGAGTAAACAAGGTTGATGCTGGAGAAATTGATGACGTGCAAAAAAAAACAAGGAGAAAGTTTAAATTTGGTTTTCTCATTCACTTCTTTATAGTAAATCTACATTTATTCCATTATCTATATAATCTATCTGGGTATTGGGTTTCTAATCTGACGATGGCCTCAAATCTCCTTTGTTTGATCTGCATGCTCATGTGTTTCTCGTAAGAAAAAAAGCCGTCACTAAGATTTCTTTTGAGAAGATGTTGCCATTCCTCTCCCCTCGTCTCATTAAAATCTATGCTCGCTTGCTTGTTTGAGGACTATAAGGTTAACATTGTCATTCTCCTCTTGGTTTTGGCCCCAAGGAAAGTTGGAGTGAATTCGAGATGATTTGTTTGCCAAAAAGATTGAAAAGAGATTTTGGAGGGACGAGGGGAGAGACGGCTAACTCCTAGTTTTATATGCTTGAGTTGAGGCATGTCCTTATGTTACAAAAAGATCCTGAAAAATATCTGGCCCTTTTTTAGCACGCACAAAAGATGATTCTCCTTCGCAGCTCGTAATTGATTCTTGTTTGCGACAGGAGTTTCACGTTCCAACTATTAATTGATGAGACCCAACATGGATTTGATTTGAAGGTAGAGCATGTACCGCTCCACAAGTAGACATCTTGAAAGGAACGAATATATTATCTTTGTCAATCTTTCAGGGAGTTTTCCCAAGTGAGAAGTGATCATTACGCAAACCGTTTTTTGTTCTCCTTTTGTGTGCTAGCAAAGTATTGATTGTATACTCCATTCTCTTCCTTTTCTTTAGTAATCTCGTTACTAGCCTCATACTTTTATGTCTATCTATTCCATCATTACAGGACATAAAAGTACAAAGTTTTTAAGCGCCTCATTTCCCCTCTCCACGTCGTCTGCACTTTAATTTTTTGCATAGATTTTATCCAAGAGAGAAAATGAGAGTGAGTGATCCTGGTAAGGTAGATTGGTTGACTCAAAACTAATGGTTTGTATGATGTACTCTCTCTCTCACTTTTGATGAGAATGGAAGGCTCCTCTCTACCTATCTACTTTGCATGAGAAGTGGATGGAATAATGTGGATCCTTCAAAATGTTCCAGCAATATATATTCATATCACCCAACTCAGCAAGCACACTCTTGCTCCCATGGGATGCCAAAAAAGGTTGCCAAGCTGTAATTGAGATCCGTTTCTCCGATCCCAATCAAACTCGTTTCGTTTCATATATCACGTATCTCATCATATATAAACATTATTAACTTTGGTCTTCTAACTTACAACTTTGATACAATGAAAAATCATTAAAATTTCAATGTTCTTATCCCGAGAAAAGAATCGGAGCTCAATTCTATACCTGAAATGGGAGACATTTACAGTTTAGCTATATATTTCATTTTCAATCTTGATAGAAAAAGGAGATCATATGATGCAATTGGTTTCATTAGATGTGGCTTCATTGAGGATTAATTTCGCATGAATTTTACCTCCAGTATAAATCCTTATGGTCTGGTCCGAGTAAGAGAGAGCTATCTGTAAGCGAACTTTATCCTCACCATGTTTCCAAAGAATGGCTCAATTCTTTGGAAATAATGGTATCTATTATGCCCGTGGGAAGTGATTCAATCTTTGCTATTCACGAATGTGAAGTACTATAAGTAATGGAGTAAATACCATGCTTCCTCTAGATCATAATCTCTTTCAATTGCTCAAAATCCACCTATAAGCATCCTTACCATTTTCCTACTCATCAATTCATAACCAAGTGGTTAGAAGTATAGTGAAAGGAGTAGAAATTTTGTATGAAAAAAATGCAAAGCTCATATGCACACACTTAAGTGCTATTGCAGGCAGTGCATAATGCGAAGCATATTGATAACTTTCCATGAGAACAGCTTTCCTTTCCAGTAATGACGTTAGAACCTTAGAACTGAGAGCAACTTTATTTTTAGTAATGATCATCATCTCTCATCATCATCAATACGTTTCTTGAAATAAGAAGAAAAAGTCCATCATCGTCATCCACATCATGAGAGAGAAACACTCAAGGATGAGCAAAGATGACTGAAAGTTGTAGACTCTTGCAAGGTTGCACTACGCTAGACATTGTATTGACCGAGATGACGATGTATTGGTGAAGGTGAAAATGTGCTGAATCTCGAAAACCAAAAAGCGCTTCGGGTTTCAATCTCGCTAAATTGTTCCCATATGTTGGCCTTCATTAAATGAATCACATTTCAATATGTGTCTGTCTATCACGAAAGCTTGGCATATATTCCAAAGAAAGTAGAAAGTCATTTTAATCAATTTTATTTACTCGTCTAGTCTACAGTTGAGCTATTGTGACTTTTGTTTTTCTCCGGGATTTACATGAAACTTAAGCTGATTCTGTAATATCTTCTTTAGTTAAGTTGTGTGTGCAGTACAACTTATTTACACCGAATTGGCCCCAAAAAAACCTTCAAGCTGAATTAAGAACTCGTGTCAATACATTTCTATCTTGCATCCCCGAAATTTGACAGCCAATCCGAAACGATAACCCATTGAAGAAATGGATTGACGTAAAAGTGCATGACTGTTTTCCCCAATACCACATAAATCTACTTCTATTTCCATTGTTTGTTGTGTATACTTATTGATGATGATGATGTTAACTCGATTGTGGGTGGTGTACCACGAGCCATCCCTTTTTTCAGTCTCCCCTGGAAATTACTCTCGGTTCAAAGCCCTCGTTCTTGAGCATCACATCACATCACATCACATCTCATCTCATTTTCTAGAATAAAATGGAAGATGTGAAGAGGTAAAAGTACACATTAGGAGTACCTACTACCTACCTATTTCACGCACGGCCTACCATTTACTTTCAAATTAGATTGAAAACTCGGAGCGAGAAAGTGGGACTCAACGTTAAGTTGTCAATACAGCTATTAAAATTACAATGCTCCGTAAACCCCAAAGTTTGAGCTGGGATAGAACAAGACATTTATGATGTATGTATTTAGGTCAGCTATAAAGATGACAAAAGGTTAGTCAATTCAGATTGGCTAAGGAAACACACGTGCCAATTTTCGCTCTTGTCATTTTAATTGGAAAATCCTTTTAGGGATTTAGCTAAACATTGAAGCAAGGTTTTCCTCATGCGTCGTATGTCGTGCTAAACAGGATGTCGGCTAATCCACACGTTGGCGTTTGAATAGTTTCATTTGTCTCCGAGATTGACAGGTGGATGGACAAGTCTTATTTAGGAAAATGTCACGAGCCAAACGCTCTGCCAACAGCTCAATGTTTTTTCCCTATGTGGATCCGGATTCCATATCGCATGGAAATTGAAAGAGAATGGGAAAGCAGAGTCGACACATTTCCCTGTTTAACGACTATCTTTTGAGTCTTTCTCCCATCCATTGCAAAACCAATTACCCCCCACAACGCCAACTCAAGTGAGAAACGGGAGAAGGAAAATATTGTGCAGAAAAATAATTCATTTACACTTACACAACACAATACACGCTTGTCACTCATCGGATTCAGGAGTTGTTGCCGTATTAGTTAGTAATGTATAAAGTATAAATATCATGAGGCGTCCATGTGAACCGGGAATGATTTGGCAATGGTGCACCTTAAGTCTGTTATTTTACAAGCTGGTTTCTGTGGAGCTAAGCCCTAGTTTCCTTCACTTGTGTTCAATTTTTAGGAATCGCAGCAAACAACTTAAAGTAATAAATAAGTTAAATACTAATAAACCTATTGATTAAAAGCTGAACAGAGGAGAAGTTTGAATCATTTCAGTTGTATATTATGCCATGTCATGCGTTTTACTATAACCAAGAAAATCTCTTCTCCTGTGACATTTCTCCTCTTTTTCTTTTTCCCATTTATTTGTACATACTTTTAGATTTTATCTATTCTTTTGATAAAGCTACTATCGTAACCGTATAAATATGTATGTACTTACATAGGTCTACTGGTCTATAGCTAATAGGTAGGTAGTAGTAGTTAGGTGGTGGGATTCCCAAGATTTCTTTTTCTTCGCCTATCCCTTCCTTTATGTCTTTTGAAGGAGAAAGAAGGGGGAAACATTTTTTTGTCTTGACTATCCAATGTACTATGATTTCTCACCAAAATCTGAATTGGAGCGAGTGAGGGTGCGATTTTAATTCCGTTGCGGCGGCTTCCATTTTACCACCACCACCACTTGCTCAATTCCATCAAGACAAGAAAAGAAATCAGGGAAACAGTCATATATGTGTGTATGTGCAACTTCAATGATGATGATGGTAATCTTGTTGATGCTATTGGAAGGAGAGGAGGGAGATTTTTGGAAGAGTACATGTAACTCTATTCACAATACAATGGAATCCAAATCCAACTCGAAATACAGCAAGAGTTTTCCTAAAGCTAAAATCATACATTTCTAGTATTCTCGCTAAATGCAGTAAAGTAAGAAGGCACAACCGTCTTGCCGTCCATAAACGTTTGAATGTCTTGAAAGTAATAAAATCATTTTTTTCTCGGTCTTCATCCTTGTTTGCTATGGCTCTCCCTTTCATCCCAGTTTGTTTTTTGCTTACAATCAGAGACGACGAGAAGGAGACGCTCATAATTCCTTTGAACTGAACATATCCGTTTTCTATCTCTAAGCTTATTGTGTCTGGGCTCCCGATTTTGAAGACAGACATGCTACATAAATATAGTAGAGAAAAGAGCCATGCCATAATCGTAGATTAGCTGATAGTTGGCAGGACCAACGAAGAAAACTCTGGGGTCAACGATATAACGTAGTAGCTATCATCATATCATGTGCATGCATGCATGGAATGGACTATATAAGACTATATAAGACTTTCCTCTCGCATTGTGTCTAATGTAATGTAATGTCTTCACTCTTTTGATGATGACTCATCCTACTTCTCTCTTTGTGAGTTTCCACTGTAGCTCCATTATTAATTGGTTTGGGTGCTTTCTACTGTTGACTGTGTGTGCTATATATTTGCTTGCTGTTGTAGTAACATTAATTATGCACCTCCTCCAGCTTTCCTCTTTTGACAAAGTTTTGCGCTCCAGCTGTTTTTTGCTAAGCTTTATTTCATGTGATTGTGAATATTCACTCTTTATCTCCTCTATTTAATAAATGTCTATGTAAAAATATACAATAAGTAAATAAAATATATATCCTCATGGTTTTGTGTGTATGTGATCATGTGATTCACAGTTTTGATGACTCCAGCTCAATCTCCAGTGGGATTTCTGACTTAAATGAAATTCCTACAGATTTGACAAGTTCTTCCGTCAATTCTAGCCCCTATGCAAGTCTTCAGGTATGTTATGTACTAATGCTAACCTTTTCTCTATGCTTTCTTTGAGGTTTCTCTATGTAATATTTAAAACTTTTCTGGGGTTTGTAAATATACTAATTTTGGTGTTGTTCCATTTTCTTTCTAACTAATTCTGCTTTCCTTCTACATCACTTAATACTTCCTGCAGCGTGGAGGGGTTGAGGATAGCAAAGGTGCCAGCAGCTCAAGCAAAGCTCCTCCAAAGAAGCTTGAAAGTCAACAAAGTATCATATACCGAGTTGTAGGGTCACGAAGTAGTGGTCGTAGATCTACCGCTGCTGACACATCCGATCTAGTTGGCAATAGTCAGGGAAACTTTCATAAAATTTCAAATCTTCCAAACTCTGTCATTCATCATCATCATCAGCAGCAGCAACTGCAACAACGATCTGCCACGCTCCCCGTTGGCTTTGTAGATCCCTCCCGTATTATTTCAGGAAAGAGTGTACAAAAGTAAGTGGACTAGAATAACAGCGATATGGAATTGGAATACATGTACTACATCCCCTTTATACTACAGTTTCAGTGATCAGTGGTCAAAATCATAAATAAAAGAAGACTATAACTCATTTCATATCATACCCTCAAGTCCATTTCTCTTGACTGTTTGACGTGACTTGATATCATTTATTAAAAATGGGAGAGTCGCTTATTCAATTCAATCTTGATAACTTTTTCCCCGTTTCTTTCAAATAGGCATGGCCATCTCGTAAGTAACTTGAGAGGGAGTGAATCCTCATCATCTCTTAGAAGAGTTGCTAGTCCAGTTGGATCCTCGGCTAGTCACCAACATCAGCATCATCATCACCCACATCAGCCTTTGCTGTCACCAAGTGGTGGTGGTGGTGTTGGAAGTGGTGTTTTTACTGGAGATTATGGCAACTCTCGTGTAGTTTCCAGGGATAAACACCATAGCTCCACGTCATCCCCTCATAATGGGCCAAGGAATGGACATGGAGCAGAGTACAGTAACTATCATCAACATACGGGAAGTAGCACTAATATTAGCAACAATGCTTTGGCGTCTTCCCATAAAAAATCAATGAACAGTTTGGATCCGAAAGGGAGTGCAAGAAAAGGGATGATGGGTGAGTGAAATTATTTTATAATTTAAACTAAAAAAATAGTCTAAATCTCAAAGTAAGAATGAGAAAACGGAGAAAGAGCAACAGGTGAACTAATTCGTATTTGCATCAGCATAAACATATCTAATATAGAGGAATATGGAGCAGTTCTCACATTGCCCCATAAACTGTCATATGCATAGTTTTTAGTGTGTAGCAGTTGCAACCAAGTAAATTACTAATTAAGTATTCATATCCTGACTATATCATAATCCCGAGGCGAGATCCAAAATGCTGCGTAGCATGGCTTCAAGTAATGAAAATGGTAAAGATGTTTCGTACGTACTCAACTCACAACGCATTTCTAGACAACGAAGAGAATTCATGTGTGCACTTCCGCCAGGATTTTAATTTGGTTAAACTTCGAGTCAAATATGTGTGCTCACCAGATTAGTTTAGAATACGAAAACAGGGGTATCAGAAAGTGGCTTTAATGATGTGATGGGAATGGCAGCCATATATGTACTAAAACTTCGCATTAAATTTCATTTTTGTCTTTGTTCTGTACTTTCCTGGAAGCAGCAGCAGCAGCATTTCTAATCCAATAATTTGCTGTAGGCGAATTAGGTGCTGAAATGGAAATTCCATTGGATTGATTAAAATCCTGTGTGTTGATAATTAATCTTTTTTCGGAGCAACATTCTACGCAGTAGAAAACTAGTGAGGAACATACTACTCTTCTCAAATCCTGTTTTTTCCCATTTCATCTCCTAATATGTTGCTCACACAAAACGAAAAGAGTTTTTTTCTATAGTTGTCGATGTAGAAACATTGGTGATGGGCTATTTTACGTCACTACAAATACCCATATGGAAAAGTACAAGGTACGGTAGGATAAGCAAAATTTCATGGAATCAACTTCTCTGTCCATGGCCACCACGACGACCAAAAGTGAAAGCATATTATTCCCTGGACTTGGCTCACTCTTCTCACTTGTTTTCCTCTCCATGGATATTATTATTCAGAGCAAGTAATCCACAACTATTTCTTCTTGTTCTAGCCACACTTACATGGCATTACATTCATATGCATTCATCCATACACCCATATTCCATACGTCCACGTCTGGAATCTGGTTCTGGATGTGATAGGGATGCCAATATTGTCAAGAGTTAAATAGGAACATAACCACCACCGCTTTAAGCTCATTTTATTCTTCTTCCCCATTTCACATTTCTTGTGTAAGCTTAAATGGTAGGAAAAAAGCCAGTTAAAAAGTGAAGCTTGGTTTATGCATGAAACAAACTTAATAATATCAGGAAAATAATGGAGTGCGCGGTAGTAGGTACGCAACAAGGGAACATGATCGCAAATTGCTCAACAGTAAAAAAAATATTTATAAGCAAATGTGAGTCTTGGATGGAAGGCTGCTCACAATGCTCTCTAACTCGTGATCATGATCAGTAAACAGAGGAGAAATATGCAAATGCTATGCTGATGCTTCTTGTCTTGCAAGATAGAAGCAGAAAAGAATCATCACACTAAAAACTTTTTTTTTATCATTTCATGAAACTTTTTCATCCTCGCTTTTCCTCTCTCTCTTTTCCTTGCCTTGCGAAACCACTTAAATGGAATTTTATACCCGATACACATACATTATATAGCGTGCCGCACATATTGCAAAAAAGTAAGAAAAAATCGTGGCTTTACTGCAAGTCATCCCTGATTTTGCCAGGAAACAAGGGGAAATGCCATTATTGTGGGATTGCATTAAGGTAGTTGGGACAAGACGAGACAGGAGATGATGATGATGATGTTGAGATTAGGATCGCAACTACTTTTTCACCTTAGGTACCTAATCTTTGCTAACATTTTTCCGCCGGCAGACTTTTGTATCACTTTTAAAACTTGAGTTTTTTTTTCTCCAAAAGAAAAAAGTTAAACAAGGAAGTAAAGAGTAATCCCACTCCTTTACCGTTTCAAAACGGTTTAAAAGCATGTGGGTCATTGTTTTTATATTCCCACATGTTTGGGCTCGTTTTCTGATTGAATTCTCCTGATCCAATAAAGTATATCATTCTTTTTTTTCAAGATTAGTGGGTAGGAAAGTGTGTCTATGCTTGAGTTGATATTTTATTTCCAAACAGTTTTCTTACCTCTTTTTTAGTTCCCAGTAAAACTTTTTAATTTGGATTTTGAGCAGTATAAATCATATATAGCTAGGTTGTAGGTATGAAGAAGTGAGGAGAGATCATTTAAATTTGCAAATTGGAAAGATTTTCTTTGAGAATATAACAAATTTGATATTTTATTTTGGCCACTTTTTCTTTTACTAAAGGAAAAGTGAAAATTGAAAGCACCTTGATTCCCTCAACTATTTCCTTTTATGGAAATGAATTTAAGAAGTGAGCTCAAGCTAAACCAAGTCTCGCTGACTGAATATGTATTTTTATGGATTAGAGAAAGAGAAGATCCAGCTGAGGCTGAAAGAGAAATAAAGACTAGAAAGGGATTGTGTGAGTCAGAAAAGTGAAATAAGAAATGGGTAGTTGCCAACACAATTCCTTTTCTTTAGGTATCACACGCTTTGGATCTTGAGCGATATAATAATACTTTTTTTGGAATGTTTTCTTCTCCTTCTCAGCAGCAAGCGGGCTTAGACTTAGTCTCAGAGAATAACAAAGACGGAGCAAGGAGAAAGAGTCAAAGAGATTACGTTTAATATTCTTCTATCCCTTTTAGCATTAAGCAAGCCTTCCTTCCAATCCAAGCATCAACCATAAAACTAGATATGCATGTATTTACTTACTTATTTTTTTCTCCTTTTGGAAATGGAATGGGGCTCTCATTTTTTTGAGTAAGAAATAGAAAAGTCAAAGACCTAGTTACTCCTCCAATTCTTTCTCCTTCCTTCCTCCTTTGTTGAGAGCATTATGCTAAAATGCGGATGAGTCTGGGACGGCTTTTGTTTGTGCGTGTCACATTAACTAGGAGAAAGAAATCAGAATCAGTTTCTGTATAGATGCGTAATGGGAAGTGAAAGTCGAGAGAGATTGTTGCCAGTATTGCTACGCACACTTACAATTTTGCGACGTTGTCTAAGAAGCCCATTTAGTGTTGATGTTGACCCCGTTTGGACGTGAGTTTTTTTGC
The DNA here is from genome assembly GCA_036850725.1 of Orchesella villosa. Lineage (NCBI taxonomy): Eukaryota > Metazoa > Arthropoda > Collembola > Entomobryomorpha > Orchesellidae > Orchesella > Orchesella villosa. Next base: position 9,594 of record JAANSM010000630.1, on the reverse strand, counting down.
GTATTGTGCTGATTTCTCTTTTTCAGTGAAACTTGTCTTGTCACACATGTTTCTGTCTAAGACCTACACACACATACATAGTTATAGATTGTAGACAGCATGTAAACAAAAAAGGATTTTCTTGGCAACTCTCCTACTTCCCTTTCCTTCCCGTGTGCTGAGGTGGATACTGGATGTGAATGGTCATAAAATGGAAAGCTGTATTTTATCTGCAACACACCACACCACACCAAACACCATCCGCAACATCTTTGCCAAGCGTAACGGCTACTAATGGAAAAGTGCGTGTGTGGTCTGGATGCTATATTTTATATTATATTATATACATATATTATGACAGGGAAAGCCGGTTGACTTTTGATGGCATTATTAAAGCATGGCGCATGCAGACCCATACATATTATGTAAGTTAGTAACATAACGCTTTGGTCGAACTCGAAACGAAAAAGACTGTGAAAGGAGATTCGACATCGACATCAACACTATACCAACATATTTTAGAGCAGCAGTCGTCCCTTGGAAAATGTGTACTGGTTTTTCTCTCTCTCAAATTTTAACGGAGAGTGCGTTAATTTCGTCTTACAGTTTGCCCACACCAGTTTTCCGCGTGGCAGTAACCCACTGCTGTTGCTGATGAGGCAGTAGCCACGAAAACAACGTAGTACACTTTGTGTGTCTACTATGATTGAAAAAAAGGGATAAAAACGACGGGAAATTTAGAGAGGAGCATAAGGAAAGCAAAACCCAGTTAAGTTTTTTGATGGGGAAAGGCTAGCCGAGTTTTTATGTGGTCGTAAAGCTCACAACATTACACTGCATTGCCACAATGAGAGTGAAAGCCGGGATAAAAAATAGTGATAAGGGGAAAAAATATTGTGAGTTGCTTAAGAGAGGAAAGTGTGGATGGGAAATAGCTTCTTTTTCTCTTCGTCTTTAGTGGTGACTCGAAGGCAAGCCAGCCAGAGAGAGAGAGCAGACTACGCGAAGCCACTCAACAGTCCGCAATAATATAAGCATTTGTGTTGCTCTGCAGAGTTTCCTCTGTAATAAGATTTTCTCTTTGGGTATGCATTTCTTCGCTAGGTCTCTACTTACGTACGTACATGACACAGCAGACGACTTACGTCCTATTGTCTTCTCTCACTTTTCTTGTTATCGGGAAAGGCAAGAGGAAGTAAAAGTAAGTTGTGGAGAGCAAGCGGCGTATTTTAGCGGACAATTCTTATGTGTTACGTGTGTGTGTGTGTAAGCTACTTGTGTATTCCGCTATGCGGCACACGTCATGTCGTGAAATAACAGAAATTGCGTGACAATGGCATTGGCTTTCTTGGACGAGGCTGTTACTCCACATCTCATGAGAATATTTTCTCTCGCTCAGTTATCATGATCATGACGATGATGATGGTGATGATGATGATGTGAGGACGACGATACACACAAAAATTGTTGATAATTTCTTACGCAGAACACGAACTTGACTTGGAGCATATTTATATTTCACACATATTTATGTTGAAGAAGAAACACCATTCAATTCATAAGTCAAGTTTTTCCCTTCTTTGGAATTTATAGCTGAATAATATTTTGCCACGTGTAATACTCAAGTGGAACGTGAAAGGGGTCACGAACTAAAGATTACTTGGTACTTGTCTAGATATATGTATATTTTCTAGTGTAGGATAAAACATGTGTGTGAAATGGTTCTAGAAATTATACTAATGTGTCCTGATGTGCGTCACCTTCTCATTATTACAGGGATCAAAGAGGACCATTACGGAAAAGAAACAATTGACAAGTGTGAGCGTCAGCAGAGGAGTGGTGCAGGAGGTCACACAAGTAGTGGGAGCTCCGGCAGCAGCAGTTCTGGAGGTGGTGGCGGCAGCGACGGAACAAAGCGATCAAAAGGCGTTGGTGTTGGAAGTGCCAGTGTTGGCGTAGGTATCGGTGTTGGCCTCCAGTCTCCAGGTGCCCCAGGTGGTTTTGGTTTTATGCGAAGACCCAGTGCTGGGATCCAAGGGGGAAATAACATTCCCTCCAACAGTCCCAAGTACGCTGTGCCAGTGACAGTAAGTGGGAAAATGGTTGGAATGCGAGATATGATGACAGCCGACGAGTTTAAGCAAGCTCATGCCGCCCTTGCAGCAGCCACCTCTAGCTGCTCCAGTCACATGAGTCCTTACTCCGTGATCACAACAATTCAACAACAGCAATCCTCAGCTCCTGGCTCTGCCCAAAGCCCGAAAGCCAGGACTAAGGTGAAAGTTTCCGGTGGAACACAAACTACAAATGATTTACATGAGATGAGCAGAGGTCATTCTGCAACTTTATATGCACAACAGCAACACCAACAACAACAACACCAGCAGCAACATCAACATCATCCGCATCAGCATCACAGTCAAACGCTTCCAGGACATGGACACGGTAGCTCTAGTAACGCGGGCGAGGTGAGTGAGTACGCTTCTTCGACATGTTCCCGAAATTCCGGCTCATTTGCATCTTCCTCTCACCAACAACCTGGTGGAGGCTCATCATCCTCGGCCGCTGGCTATCAAATCACTGTCTTTGACTACACCAACGGCTGCTCAGCTGTCACAAAGCTTGAGGGAAAGAATACTTGGCTCTCAAAGCCTTCCAAAAGGTGCTACTTCCTCGGCTGACTATGCTGCTATACTCGCTGCCATTCAGCATCAGCAACAGCATCAACAAATTTATGGAACACCAAACTCGTCCAGAGATAGGATGGCAAGGTATGCTGCAGCCTCAGCTTCCAATGGTGGAACCAAGAATATGATGAATGATGGGTCACTCAGTGATGCAGGCGGCTACGCGGCCTACAGTGAGATTTATGCGTCCACAGCTGGCGTCAGTGGCTCTACCCCATACTCTTGGATGAGACACAGCACAGGTTACTGCATCAAGTATCACCAGTGCCCCAAACAGACTCATTGGAGGTTAGTCACTGAAAAAAACTATTGTATTCATAACCATATATTTCACTTCATTTCGCTCACTATACATATATTAGCTATTTTCACTAAGATGCAAGATAACAAAAAAACAAAGGCTTCCCTTCACTCCAAACTGCATCACTCTACTTTTCTACGAAATGAGGTGAAACAGTATGAATTCGTATTGAAATAGGGAACATATTGTGGAGTCTTCCATGAGGAAAAAATAACAGAGAAAAAAGTTTTCTAAACACTATGTTTGTTAGGTTTGTGCGTTTGATGAGAAAATTATTCAGGAGGAAAGGTTGAAATGAAGTAGGGAAAGGAAACAGCCGGTTGGGAACACACTATATAGCAATCATCATATACTTTCTCTTTGTTTGGGTGATGGTGATACACAAAAGGTGTATCCATATTTAGGTACCTATCCTAAAGAACAATATGACATCACATAAAAACATGAAGTGAATGAGTAGCGTTTACATTTAACCTGTATACTTTTTTAGTTGATAGTAGTACCTCGTTCCGCATATCTCCTTATGTGTACTCCCCTTTAAATTATGAATTTGTGTCACTGGCATCCAATATAAAACTAATGTGATTGGATTACACTTTCTGGAATGGGAATGGGCGTTGGGGAATAGAGAAAGAGGTGAAATGATGATGAGAGAGGAAAAAAGTAGTTACGTTTTTCTTCTTCACAAAAGAACTTTTCTTTTTTTGAATTCGACACCTATTCATTCCAACTTGACGTGCAAATTACCTAAAAGTTTGCTTTTTTCATGAAGAAAGTTTTTTTTTCCGAATTTATATTTTAGTTTCCCGTTCATGCTCCCATAAACAGTAATGGGAACTATTTTGCACAACAACAACAGCAGCAACAGCAATCTCAATAATCACGGGAAAAAATTAGCCGGTGTCATGCAATAAACGTAGTTGCTGAAACTTTTTTATGTGGTCTGGATTTGGCATCCATTTTTTCTCCGAATTTCTTTGTGTTACGATGTTTATTCCTTTCTGCATCCTTTCCAAGAAGGTGAAATTCTAAACGAAAATTTCTCTATTTTGTTTTTGAATAAGCCGTGTCAAACATGATGATGGTGATGTGAGTAAGATGAGAAAAATTGGAGTGGAAACGGTTAAGGCACAAGTGGAAGGGTGACTTTTTGCGGAATCAAGTCACGCAGTTTAATTTGCATTTGTAAATAATCTTCAACATCATCAGCATCACCATTTCACCTCACATGAGGTTATTCAAGGAAAAGGAATAAGCGAAATAAGGAGTAAATAGGTATATATGTCTACATCCCTTTCGGAAACAACTATATCCTTAATGTTATGGCGTTCTCTATTCCCTTCATGCCTTGTCTCCCACTCTCGACAAGGAATAAATTATGAATTTGCATGTCTCACTTTCTCCCTCAACTTTTCTCTCCAACTATTAATTTATACGGGATGGGATTCTCGTGAAAATGTTGAATCTCATCTCATTTATCTCCACTCACCTGCCATCCCACATCAACTTACGATTAGTTTTATTTATGTATGAATCCTAGCTGAGAATGAAAGTGAGAAAAAAGTGGTTAAACTTGGGACCAAATCAACATCACCATGTTTTACATATTATCCCACAAAATCCTATTCCCTCTTTCTTGTCTCTTTCATTTTTTACGTGTTTACCTTTCTCACTCTTTCCAAGACAGATGAACAAACTCAAAATGTAACGTGTATTTTGTTCTTTTGTACATGCCGTCTGTGTTTTTGTTGTCAGGAGTGAAATGAGAACGACATACTTTTTGTTTCCCCGTTGGGCAACTCAAAAGCAGAGGATTCTTTCCTTCTTTGATGATAGTCGTAGTTAAGGGGATGCTCATGATGAAAAAATTTTTGTCTGTTGCTTTCCTGTTTTTACAGTTGCTTACTGTATAGGTGAAAACATGCATATTTTTCATTTTGTGTATCATGGCTAAGGTGAAAGCATTGAAAAATCACATGGTGTTGTCTAGAAACAAAGAAGAAGTTACAAATAACTAGTGAAAAACACCGAAATAATAAGGAAACTCTTAGGTATAGACACACAGGTAGACAATGAGCATGACAGAAATGAAAACAATTTTTGCTTTATTTCCCTTATTTGCTTTGTTGTTATTACAACGGCTGGCAGTTGTTGTTTTCCTTTCTCATTCTGTTTGAAAGACGGAGACAGGAGCAAATTAGTACACTCTAGTTCCTTTTTCATTTGACGGTTTTGTCTTTCCTCTTCCTTAACTTTTTTTAGAATGGTTTGGATACGAATGGACAAAAAGTTTTCCTTTTGAGATTCAGGATTTAGAATGTTTTTCTTGTGAAATGTAATATAACATGAAGGTTTGGTCGAGCATTTCCTTGTTGGAGTTAATCAACCATGTTAGATGAAAGAGGTAGAAGTTGTAAAACGTTGGCAGCAAAGAGATAGCTTCCAGAGTAGGTAGTTAGCTTACCGCATTTTGTTGCTAGGACTCAAATTTCCAGTTCATTCAATTCAACATTGCTTCTTGTTTATTTGATGGACAACAAGAAATAAAAGTTTTTTAAGGGGAAAGGACAATTACACTCTGAATGTGTTCCTATGATTGCAATCTCCCTGTGCAAAAGGGAAACAGGAGGAAATGATGTGTTCAGCGGAATGGTTCAGTGATTCTTTGGCAGGTGAAGAAAATGCTGGTTTTCTAGAAGTTTGGTAAAAAGTTTGCAAAAAATATAGAAGGAACAAGGAGACACTACAGAGGATATTGGTCCCAGCATTATGTCACTCACATCAATCATCAAAGAGTGGAGAAACGAGAAAACTTGCTGCCTGCCTACGAATAGTAAAAAGAAAAGAGAAACTTCATGAATGAATGGAATGCGCTTGATTTGTTTAAAACACAAGACTCATCGTCAATATTTATGCCAAATTAAGAGTAAAATAGAATACTTGACTTTGAAATTTTTTTTCAAATTGGTTCATTTAAATTAAAAAAGAGAAACAATTGAGGCTAATGAAAAACAAAATTTTATATCAACTTCTTTGTCGATTGGTATCTTATATTAAATGAGAAATCTAAAATATCATTATATTTATTTAAAAGTTGGAGGAAGCATGACGGATAGCGGAGAGCATGGAGTCTCTAAGCTCCACTTCGTCCCTAGCCGCCCAATTACGGGATGCTCGATCCAACAGCTTGACTCAAGGTCGACTATCTTCCGCACAGCCCAACAGGGAACAAGGAAGTCCCTCAAGAAGTCCAAGGCTTAATCGCAGCAACAGTATCAGGTAAACTCATAAGACAAAATTTCTTCTCCCATAATATATAAAACAATTATGGAATGGCTTTCTTTCATCCTACTCTAAATTATGAAGGAGCAGGAAGAATCAATTTCTGAAAGCGTTTACATGGCTATAATAAAACTGAACTGAGCGTTCCGCATGTAATTTATCATATGATCAAATGAAATGAAATGACTTATTTAGTAGAAAGTTGATTGAATTGAAATACACACTTCCCCGGTGCCATCTTTGTCTTGATCTTTGTTATTTGTTTCACTCCTATTTTCTATAATGTGTCTTTCCTTTTTAACAATGAATGAGCTGAACTGAATTGAATGAAACTACTTTTTTGCTGGTGTGTGAACCCTTCACATTTCTGACTTGCCTTTCTTGTTCTCTCCCTTCTCGGGTCCTAGTTTTGATGTTTGGCTTGATTGAATTGAATTGTTTCCTTGTTGAAAACTAGCGCGTATTCAATCTTGCATGAGGACACGACTTATACGTTCTTAACTTTTTCCTTTTGTATCATCCTGGGAAATACTTGTGCCAATTTATATGAAATTACGTGTGAATACTATGCCATGCCACCAACTTTTCTTTCCATCCTATTTTTTTTACCTGTAATAAAATAAACAATTTGGTCTCTTCTTCTTCCTCCCCTTCTCTGTGTCTCTAGCCATTTCCGTGAGAGGACTTTCCCCAGGTAAATCAATCTTTAGTTTTTTTATACCTTCGTATTCTCTCGTTGTCTCCAATTTTAATGGAGTGGACAGAGAAGAAAACAATACAATGTTTTCCACCTTTCGCTTCTGCTTTTACGCTCGATTTGCACTTTTTGTCTGTCAATAAAGAAGTTTTTATTTTCTTTGGTGCCCTTAAAAAACTTTTTGTTTTGCAAAGGGCAAAAGATTCCTTTTGCAAAGCTTTATTTTTGCTGAAGCATAAATCTTTTATTTTTTTTGAAAGAAATACCATTTCTTTGTAACGAAATATGTCAGTATGAATGTTGCATTGCATGAAGGATTGAACTTGAAGTGGTTCCTTTTTCTCACCAATTTCTTTTTCACTTTCAGGTCAACAAAGTCGGAAAAGTTGTATCCGTCCATGTTGCAAAGGAACGAGGATTCAAATCCGTATTACAGCTCGACAATGTCCGCAACCGGTGTTCCAACTCTTCCTACCTCCCCAATTCATGGACCAACAGCTAGGTAAGTTTTTTTTACCAAACAATTATATAAATTATGATCGAAGCTGCTAGTTTCACTTAAATAACAAATCTTTCATATTTTTTTCCTTTCAGATTATGTAGTGGACCTTCGGGAGCACCTCCAGGACCTTACTCTTCCGCGGCATCCGCTTCCAGTAATCACAGCGTTCGTCTGAGCATGTCGCCATACACTGGATTCCTAGCAAAACTCTCCACTAAAGAAGATGATAGTAAGGGATATCACTCAGGCCAGCAGAGATTTTATTTAGCAACCAACATGTCCCACACGACATGACAGCAAGATCTATCATTTCAATAAATACTATAGAAACTTGGGATGATTGATGATATTGTTATCTTCGCGAATTGATTACTTTTTTTGTCGGTCTCTAAAAATTCAATTTATAAGCGTATAAAAAATAGTGGAGGTTTTATAGATTATCAAAAATGAATCTGTATATGGAATAGGCGTAGCCCTTATCTAACGAGTAAAGAAGAGTCAATATTTCTACGCAAGTCATTAAATGTTTCCTTCCGGCTACCTGCGATGTAATGCAGACATAAATAAAATGGAATGAAAATCTTTGACATTTTTACGTCCCGAATACCCATATTGTTCCAGACTTAGGTTGATAAAAGGATATAAATATCTGTTAAAGTTGCGTGTGTGTGTCTAAATGCTGTAGGTCGTCACTAAAGCTGATATGCTATAAATGTAAATCATTGTTGATGTGTTGTTTCTGATTTTTTATGGATCGGCATCAGCCAACCAATTTACTTTCGCATTTGTGAGTTTGAGTTATGAGCTTCATGTCCGGTAATGTTCTTCAATATGTAAATGAAGTCGGAATAGAAATTTGCCTAGGGAATTACAAGATCTTTAAGCTTTATAAAAAAAACGAACAATGAGATTTTTTTTTCTAGTTATCAATAAATATTTTAGCGTGTCATATAAATTGTAATGGGCAGGGTGGTCCTCGTCTTGTATCGAAGATTTATAAGGAATAATGAAGTCATGGGATTAGTAGATACGACGCTCTTCTTGATCTCTTTAGTTAAACCATTTTATTACTTTTGAATAATGTTATTAGGTTCTTAGTTGATTAGAATGTTGGACCAAGTTTATCGATATAGTTGAAGAGGAAAATGGATAATAATATGAAATGCGAGATGTATTTATTTCTAAGATAAGATCATCATCATTGCTCACCATCTCAGTTGTTTTTGATATGATAATCTTGCAAATTGTTCCTGTCAAATAAGAGTGCAGTCTGATTTATATCTTTGTTTTTTTCTTCTTGTGTTACAGTTAACGCATCCTCTCTGAGTCTCGTTTCAACAGCTTCATCCCTCTACAGTTCGCAGGAGGATAAGCACGCTCATGAAGTTCGAAAAATGAGACGAGAGCTTCAAGAAGCGCAAGAAAAAGTGCAGACGCTTACCAACCAGTTGACTACAAACGTGAGCATTCGAATTTTTTTTGTATAATCTTTTCGTACGCTTAAATTTTTCGCTTCAAATTTATAGCATTCTTTAAATCACGAGGAAAATGCTTCACTCATGAAAAATACTGCCTTATTTGAAACGAAATACTTGTCATATTGAACTTGTTCACGGAGTAAAATACGATTTGGTCTTTACCTGATCTTCAATCATGTCATAAGAATTCACATAATTTTCATGATAATACCTCGTCTTTCTTTCATAAAAGTCTAATCTGACTTTTGAAAAGTATTACTGTTTTTTTTATCTCTTGCACACCTTTTTAAAAACGCATCCCTCTGTCTCAACTCAAGTGTCAGCTTACTGTTGGCCCAAATAATTGGATTATGTAAGGGAAACACGTGTCAAATGTGCCCTGTAACGCTTACATCTCCACTGTAATTCTTGTGGAGCCCTAAGCAAATCAGGAAGAAAAGGTTACAAGCTATTATATAATGTTTTCACGTTTTCATTCAAAGGCAAGCTACATGCGCGTCAAGGGATTGAGTCTTCATCTTCTCTCTGTTGCCTACTATTTTAAAACTTACCATATGCTCATCTTAAAGGAGCTCCGTTTCAAATACGACGGTACTATATTTGGTCCAGTGGGACAGGAATGGATTGCTATGATAAATTTGATGATAAAAAGGTGGAATGTCAAGAAA
>JAANSM010000629.1:0-25518 GCA_036850725.1 Orchesella villosa | reverse complement strand
TTGTCATTATTACCGTCAATAATTCGTAATTATGACAGTCAATTGACAACAATGCCGGCCATTGCAGTCATGTGGCATAATGCCATGCCGAACACTGTTATTAATCCATCAAACTAAAACTTTTATTTTTGAAGATGGTGCCTGTAAAACTAATGCCAAATAAGGTGAATGTTGAATTATATAAATTACTTGTATGTTTACAACATGGCTGCTGAGCAAGTGTATTTTAATGTTTGGTTTATTATGACGATTAAGTAGTTAGGATGAGTAACGTCAAAATAATATTTCCATTTTTACTTAAACACGGGTAATTCAATTTCATTCCATAAAAATCATTCATTCATTTCTTTTCTGTCTCTCATTATCATTATACAATTTATTTTTATGATTTTTGTTTTTGTAAGAATGGATTGAGTAATAAATAATATTAGCAAGTTTTTTAGAACCACATTTTGTTCATTTTGTTGTGTTAACAATCATTTAACGTTATGCGTTACACTAAAATATGTGACACAACCTATAACTGTACATACTTACTCAAACATTTTTTTCATTGAAGAGAATTTACAACATCTGTATTAGCTTCTGCACAAATGTGCATCCGAATTTCAAGGCAAGATTAAGTATATAGAAAAGTTTCACAGTGTAAAAGTTTCTTCCGGCACTTCCTCCTTTCTTCATTTGAACGTGTGAGAATGTCGACATCTTTTTCTCTTTAATTCCGCAGTAAGTGACGAATATTTCAGCTTACAAAGATTGCGTCTTTCAACAGAGTTGAAGTGGTAAATAGTGTGGAGGAAATGGGAAAGAAAAATAGCTAAGATGACAATAAGATGAAGAAAAGTAAGAGGGCAGGGATTCGTGGTTTGAGTGCAGGGCGAAACCAATGGGCACTCAGTGTACTCATTAACGCCCAACGGCGCTACTAAGGGCCAGGAAGGCGGCTGCTTTGCCACTTCTGACAGTGCCCACAACAGCCAGTTGCATCCCTAACACAATATACACAACATGTGAATATTATGAACATTCGAGTAATATACTCTTTCCGCTGTCGTCTCGCTGCTCGTTGTGTTTTGTCGACCCAAAACTTGTCTTGTTTGTACATAAAACTTGTCGAAACATGAAATGTACTGTGTAAAACGGCATATATATAGATGGAGATATACATATATATATGCAACCAAAAATTCTTAATCCCACTTAGCTCCATGCGTTTCTCATATAAAGCACCGTGTTAAAACATTCGCAATAATAACAATGTAAGTAGGCATGGTGGCATAAGCAGCCACTCTAAACGACACAAGGTTTTTCTTACTTGCTTGGTGAGCAAACCGCACCAACATCATCTTCTTCATTGCCAACATGATGTGGGAAGAATGGTGTATAAAAAGTGCTCTTATTGCCTTCATATAAACATTAAAGTGGGTAAGAAAGGTATGAAAAAGAGTGAGCACGAAACACATACGGTGCGCTGGTCAAATGTGTGATGTAGCAAAAACAGGATTCTTTTGGTTCTCGGAGAGTCTCACCAAACTCTGAATATTATGGACAAGGACATGGAAAGCCTTGCAAACTCTTTATTCCATGCATAATACATGTATGTTGCTACGTATTTTGAGTTAACAATGGCAGGAGATGGATGTAAAGAAAGAGAAACACTCCAGGCTCAACTTTACCCTCTCCTTCACACTGTATTCTCACTTGAAAAACATTATTAGAATGTAGCTGGAGTAAAAGTGAAGCCGAAAAGAGTGAGTAAGCGATGAGGTACTGGGCTGAGCCTAAGCCTCAAGCATCAAGAATACTGAAGGAAATAAGCGGAGCACACTGTTTTGTTGTAGTTTGGGTAATGCCCAGAAAAGTTGGCTTATGCATAAAGACTATGATAAATAGATATATGAACATGCATTTACCGATGTATTGTGTTTGAGACATTTAGAAAGAGTAAACTTGCCTTTTTCCCTTGCACGTCTGGGAGTAGTTAGGAATCGTGGCAGGAACATAGCAGCAAGAGAAGGAGAGGCAGGAGAAGCAGCAACACAACGGAGCAGATGCTGCTGCTAGATTATATGTCACAAAGCCAAGTAAGCAAGTCAAAGATGTGTGTTGTATCAGACACATTTTGGTGTTCCAATGTTACACCAAAAAAGGAAGTAAAGCAGGCAAGAAAAGTATTGGCGTATCACCACCACCACCAACCACCGCCGCCAAAAGCACTGTAAATAAATGAAAGTGGCTAGCTAGGCAAACCAAGTATTTTCATCCATCCATCCGATTGTCCGCTTTTTTCAACGAGAAACTATGTATATGTGATGTAAGAGCTTGGGCAAAGTGTTACAAGACCTGATGCCAATAATGTATATGGTGGTGTTCCAGCCAGAAAAGAGCTGTGAGTATATGGAGATTTGAGCTCTGTTTGTAAATTTGAAAAGGAGCTTGCTTTACTCTTAATACCGAAGCTTGTCTTCCCTGCCTTATAAAGAGAGAGAGAGATGCAGAATGAAATGCATTGTTCCTGCTCCGCACTCAACTCTCTCTGTAGTTACTTGCTGCCTCTAAAGCTGGCTCCAGTGACTCGCTGATTCGCTTCAACCTACTCCTACCACGGTTGCTGCTATTTCCACCACTAAAAGCTGTGAGAGATGACATTATATCATTATATAACATGATACCTCTCAGATACGAAACGAGTCAAGAGAAATACTTACAGTGTGAAACACAGTATAATGTATGTGGCAGAGAATACACAGCTGCAACTTCACTTCTTTCTTCTGAAGTGACTGGTCCAATCCCAAAGCTCCATTCTCAATGTGTACATAAATACACGTAAAAGCTGTTGCTGTTGTGGCTGGCCCTACTCTTTCTCTCTCTCTCTTGCTTACTTACTTGCTTGCTTACTAGCTCTATGTGTGTTCGAAAGTGTGTGTCTGTCTCTGTGTATATTATTTCTTGATGTGAGAGTGTGTGAGCAGCTTTGGTGTGAGCTCCTCTCGTCTTTTTGCCACCAATACCACTGCTCCATCAATGCAGACTTGCTTTACTTACCTCACTCTTTACTATCATCATAATACGTATGATATGCCGAAGCTGTAAGTACGTTACACACACAGACACTTCTTACCACCACCACCAACCACTATTGCTGCTACTACTAGCACTACTTACTACAGACATAACACTCATGTTCACGGCTTCCCTATCTCCCATTCCTCACGCTGACTTCAACCTGACACAGTGAAAAAGCGAGACTGTGAGAGAGTGAGCTTTTTTCTACGCTCCTCGTATTTTGGTGTTGTAGCTGTTCCACACTATATGGCACGACTCATCATCTTTCAGTAACAGTGACCAACTCGACTACTCGATAGATTCATTGCGAGCATTTCCAAAACAAACAAAAATTCTCCTTTGCATCTTTGTTCATCTCATTGTTTCTCCGGCAAATGCAGAAATTGATCAGTGTCAGAGTTTTACTCATGTGAACAACATTTACATAATTCCAAGTGGCTCTTCCAACTTAGTTGGGTTGTGAAAAAAAATCCTATGCAAAGGCCTTCTTTTTGCATACATCCAATTTCATAAGAAACCGTAGGCGTATCTTAGTAAGCTACTACAGTCAAGTGCTCTCTTATAATAATCCTGAAACCAATGACCTCTGGAAAACCCCGTGGACTTCATGAAACACAAAATAAAACTAAAGTGAAAATTTTGCAAATCGGACATTTGAAAAACCATGGATGACCTTAGAGGCCCCTTGATAAGTATGTTATAGGGTCTTTTGGAACAAAAAACCTAAGTGGTATCTTCGGACATTAAAACATGCTATTGTTATCTACAACTGTGTGCATCACCTCAAAACTAACAAATCAAAATGCAGTGCTACCATTGTTTTTGTATCTTATTCAAGCCAAGCAGAAATCTCAAAAACCAAGATTTTTTGGAAACCGACCTTGTGTTTCGTAAATGACAAAAACAATATTTATGAATGATATTCAATATTTTCTGTTCATTTAAATAAGAAAGCTCTCCCGAAAATTCGTGATTCCAATCAGTTTGTGTAACCAAAAATTGGCGAAAATAAGTTATTGAACTGACTACCGTTAATGAACGCTTTTGATTTCGTTTATGGGGGCAATATAACTCTCAACGTGCAGCAAAACCCGTGTCTCCAGGAAACTTGTGACAGTTGCCTATCAAATGCAACTATTCATCTTTATCAACTAATTGCACGCATACATGTCACCCAATGAAATCCACAGGATGTGCTAATAGCAAAAAAATGATACCAAATTATTGAGTCTTTTAGTTGCCATTGTCATTCAGCGCTGTGCAAAAATAAGGCACTGTCTTACATAGCCTCATATGCCACAACCAAAGTTCCTACTTCTTCAGCACTTCTAATTTATTCGTCAAATGTACGTTACTCTCTTCAACTGAAAGATATATCAGCAAAGTGAGCAAAAAGGAAGCAAATGAGCGTACATGCAAAGCACACACACACATACATATATGGCGATATTTGACAAACATTTGTGAAACAAAGTTTTTGGACATGCAATGGTATTTATTAACGTGAGTTGCTAGAATTAAGTGAAGCTAATTGACAGACTCCCATGCATTATGCGCACGTAGCAAAATACTCTGAAAAATATAGAAACACAAGGCAAGTAAGCGACACGACGGAACGGCCATTTGTTTCTCAGATGTCATTTTTGCTTTCTAGCTCATCCGGCAATTTCTTTGTACAAGGACAACCACGAGTGTTTAAGTGGACACAATTTGTGTGACAAATCAAATCTTGCAGTTTAACAAATGAGACAAACGTAATTGCAGTTGACTAGAGCTGTGGGGAGTGCAATGTTTAATAATTGACATGAAATAGTTAGAAGCTCGTTTGTGCGGTGAACCCTGTATTTAAGTACAACGCTTGACAGCCACCAAAAACCTAACTTTGTGGGATTTATTCTCCTATTACCGGGTAGAAAGAAAAAGCAATATATAGACGGAGTGGAAAGGAAATCTCATTTCAACAAGAAAAGCATAAGAAAACTCAACTTTTCATTGTCAACCCGTTATCGAAGAGAGACAAACATCTTACTATCAACAGTATTACTAACAAGACTTCATGCAACAATAACCAATCAAAAATACTACGAATCTCATCATCCCTTTTCAATTACTCACTCAATTCAATCAATAAGATATATAAGTCAAATGCCAAAAATACATAAAATCCAGTAAATCGAGAGAGAGAGAGAAAACACTTGATTTAAATATTTTATGCTGTCAACAAAACAGTTTTCTTTATCAAAACTCAAATGTTGTCCTGAGCACGTTTTCTATGTTGTCTACAACAATTTGATGTCAAGAAGACGGCAGCAAAATAATCAACTTGCATTGGGCACTCTACTTGAAAACTATTAGAACAAATATAATTTACAATGCTTATGATAGTAGTACCATTTGCCGTCCTCCTCAAAAGTCTCTGATCAATGTCTTTTGTGAACAAGTCGAATATTATCAACACGATCCATACTTTATTATTTATCGCTACCATAATAAAACCATTATTCTCCTTTTGCTTGCTCCATGCTCTCTCCCTACATTGTCCATTCAATGAGAATAGATAAGGAAAACGTATAACGCAAGAGACCGTCTTCGTCTTATCAGCCGAAACGAACCATTCTAAGCAAATATTCAAATCATCACGATCATTTCTTTGTGTGTATGCTACTTGTATGCAAGCCAACTCGTCTCACACACATACCCTCTCAACGTTCTGAATAGAGGATCACCACATCATTATCATAGTGCGATGCGATGGTAAAATTTACTTATTGATTGAAAATATATTTATTATTATAGACCCTAGTCTTGACTTGTTCGATACGAGAGATAAGCACATTAGAGTTAGGTACTTTAATGTGCTTCTCCTGCTGGCTCAACTATCACCAGATCGCGTTGCCCATCAACAAACCTATTTTTCACTATCTGATGACGAGCAAAGCTAAGCTGATATTACGTAGTTGACCACGATCCTTGGAAAAGGTGGAAAACTAAATGAAACCAACACTATTTTCTACAACAAGTCTCATCCACTAAGGTTAAAAACAGCATAGCAAAAAAACAGAACAAGTACGAACTGGACTAGTGAAAATGAAGAGTACCTACACACCTCTCTTACCTTCTGATCTTTGGGTTCGTGCAATGTAAAAAAGGGAAGGAAGGAAACGTTTTATCAAACAAGAAAAGAAAAGAACAGTGGACAAAAAATCAGAATAATATTCAAGTATTGAAATTAAAACAACTGCTGTCTGCCTTCCCAATTCGTTGCTGAAGTAAAGTGCGTCTCATTTCTTCACAGCCGAAGGTGGTGGAAGTACTAACACAAGAAATTTTCGTCTTTCCACTGATAAGAGAGAAAAAACGTACGACGAGGGACTACGCTACACTCTGGAAGAAGATTATGCAGACTCATCGGAAGTACAATAGCATCATTGTCACACGAGCAGTCAGTCGTGATTGATACGAAACGAAAGTTCATTTCTGTTCTCTTAGTTTTTTGGGAGGCAGTATAGATCTAGTGTCTTGTGACATAATTCATTTAATAGTTAATATTGATACTGGAAAGACAATATAAATAGTTCACGAGAAATTGCTGAGTAATGTATTTCTTAGAATTAGTAACATTATTTGTGCGCGATTGAGCTGGAATGCAAACAGTTAAGAGAACGGTACGTCTCTTTCCAGCAGCAATTATATAATTCATTTGGTTTAAGTGATATCCTTCGTCATCATCCAAAGTATCTCAAGTGTAATCCTTTAAATCATCTCGGTCAAGCCAGTCAGTTTTCTGAGGTGGAAAGCATCGCCTCAATGCGTTTCGAACCTCCAGTTTCACTTGTACCAGAAATGGCGTTTCCGCCATTCCTTTTGCCCAGAGCTCCACCAGCCGGACCTGCAGATTTTAGTGTGTCCTCACTTCTCAGCCAGAATCCTTACTTGCCATTGGGGGCACCTGGTTACCCTTTGTTGCCAAAATTGGGCCCTTATCCACCGCCACCGGCACCAGGAGCAAATCCATCGGATGATCTCAGACCTCTTAGAAGTATACCGCCGGATGATGATGGAGTTGTAGATGATCCAAAAGTTACCCTTGAAGGAAGAGACTTGTGGGAAAAATTTCATAAACTTGGGACTGAAATGGTGATAACCAAGTCGGGAAGGTGAGTGTCACAACCCTTTTACAATCCAAATTTTTATCTAGTATTTAGGTTCAGATGAACTTCAAACAAATCAGTGAATTGCAATAATTTCCATAATGTTAGCAAATATGTAAAATTATTACTGCATATTTAAAAAAAATCATACTAAACCACATAATAGTTCATTTAAATAGCTAGTCAGTGTAATTGCAATTAGTTTCATTGGTGTTGGAATCAGAATGGAAGTTCGACGTTACATTTTTTCGACAACACAAAGTCTAAAGTCAGAGCACATGCACAGCACGGTGGTGTTACTGCTGTAGTCTCATTTACGGACTTTCGGCTGTGCGTATGAGGGCAATGTGATACATGATAACTAAACGTGCCTTCTATCCCTCTATCAAGTACACATTGATACGCAACGTGTTTTGAAACAGTATTGAGTTTTCATTAGTTTCTAAATTTATCGTTTTTTGGTAAATTGCGTAAAATTTTAGTAAGCATTATTATTATTTATACATTCACCTTCCAATTTCGCAACTAGATTGCAAGTCCACAAGTTCAAGTGCTTGTAAATATAAACTACTTAGTTAGTAACGGAAAATCATATTACTCTTCCAAGTACTACGACTCATGTCAACCTCACGTATGTTTATGTTATGCTAGTAACTAAAATCATATTATAGTATCAATATCAATACTTTTACTATAAAAACATTAAAATCTATCAATACATTTCCTGTTTTGAGTAAACGATTACTCCGAAATCGAATATATGTAAATGTAATCAGTCTACTACGTAGGAAAACCCTAATCTGACAAAGTCATTGTCGTCAGTAAGTCGTTGTCATTGTTATTATGGCTTTTGTGTTCCATTTGAACCCAAAGTTAGTATATTTCATGGGGATATTTTTTCATTTACATATTTTCATTGGTCAGAAAGCATGAAAGGTTTCGGTTTGTTCATTTCATGAGCAAGTTTGATCGTGGCAACAGTAGTTTTGATGAAGATGGGATAAGAATGTTTTGTTCTTTTCTTATCATTTAATAGAGTAGGTACACATGGATTTTACATGTTGAACATTGATCATGCATGTACAATATAAGCATTGGAATTTGTGTTGTCGTCCCCATCTTGATTAATTTTCCACCTTTTCATTAGTACATTATGATGATGGGTTTGTTGTTAAAGGAAATGCGTTGACTATTGTGACTTTTTATTTTTGGGGAAAGGATATTGACATGAAAAGGGTATGACAGTGCATTTGAATGATGCTCATTTTTTCTCCAGTTTTAAAATTATGCAAATTTTATACTAAAATGAGCTTAAGAAAAAAACGATTAACCATGTTTTTATTAGTATTCTCATTTGCATAGTGAGTTTTCTCATAAATATTGGAATCGGATTGTTACGCTTGCAAAAAAAAGGATAAACTAAAATTTAATTATTGTTATTGAATCGTTTGGGGTTCATCGTTCATCAATGATAAGGTACACAGCTCAGAAATATGATCGATGCAGCGATTAATACCTTTCCATGATATTTTAGTTCGTCATCATAATTTGAATATACAGTGTAGGACTGTCTAAGAAGAACGAAATTCGCTCAGACAGGCTTTGCATAACACTAGTAAAAACATATATAATAGATAGATACCATCCTTTCATTCTTGATATTCAGCAATCAGCAGTGCATACCCAAGTAGTAGTACGTAATTTTTGTGAATCTACCATGAGTTTTCTCATCACCTAACGTGCCTAATTTCCTCTTCCATCCAACTCTTTGGTTTTCACGTTGTTGTACACACGCATGCAAAAAAAAAGTAAGCTGATCTTGTTTAAACAGAAAGGTGTCGGCATAGCTGGCAATTAACAAACGGTCAGAGCTATAAGCCCATTAAACAAAGTATTACGATCCAAGAAATGGTGTATTTTTTCTCTTTATGTGCAATAACCACAATATGAGTTTACTCAAAAACTTGCTTGTGTTTTCACGAAACTAATAATGTAAGAGTGGAGTGGAGAGGGAACACACACACACACACCTTCTCTGAATCTGAATCCAAGTGAATCATGAGCAGAAGAAGAGTCATAGCCTTCATTATCATCATCCACACTATCTCTCATGGCATACGTATAGCTATTTGCCATAGCCATCATCAACATCACACTGGTCATTATTATCATCACACGTAATATACCTAAGCCATAACCATTATCATCAGTATGCATAATCATCAAGCTCTTTTTTTCCATGCGCATTCTTTTTTCATTTCAAATTGTTAATATATGCTGCTACCAAAGACAAAAATATGGACAAGGATGGGAGACTCATATAATATATATATACATCTTATGCTGTTTTTTTGGTTGATTGCAAGATTGAAAACGAAAACTTTTTTTCTACATGGGAAGAAAATGTGTTTTCCTTGCATTGAAGCGGTTAAGTAATGGTGTTAATGCTTGTGCTATATTGCACTTTACAATGCTACATTACCTTTACTTTCCGAAACTTGCATAGCGAAGCGATCTATCTACACACAAAAAAGTCCATGATGATGATTATGAGGATGATGAAAACAAAAATCATTAGATGGATTTAAAAATGTATTGAAAAGAGTGGTCATAATGAAGAAAGTATGCTTGTGTTTGTTTTACGTTGCCCATTCATATCATAATTTTCCTTAGTTTCTTAGCCTCGACTCCGCATTAAACTGTTTAAGCTACACACACACACACACGCATGCATATATTATGATCAGAACTTGTAAGAATATATAATATTTGGTATGGGCATGTAAAATATATTATATTATGGAGGTACGGGTTTTTCATCATTATGCAATTATGAAATGCAGTTTAGGCATCCCTAAAGTAGTTATCATAAGGAAAAGTATCAAGTGCTTGTCTTTATGATAATAAAAAATTACTTACAGATGATTATTATGACTACCTGCGGGCACTCATTTTTACAGGATCTTCGACATTAGAGAGCTCTCTCTACGAAAGCAATAGCAGTGCTCCACCAGAAATGGAGAGGAGAGCGGTGTGGTGTGGTAACTACAATACTTTTAGCGATATCTTACTACGACAGTCATAAAGTAGGATGTTAGTGGCTGATAAAAGCCTAGTTTATATACTGTTTTTCAGTATCATTACCACCGCTACCAATAAACGAACTTGTACTGTGTGTGTGTGTGTACATCTACAAGAAAATAATGCTATTACAATGCACACACAACTTCTTTTTCGGCGGAACTTGATTAAATACGTAAAATGGCTTGTGAAATGGTAGAAATGATGGAAGTGTAATTAATTTTATTTCCTTGACTCATCTTTTCCCTTTTCTCACACAAAGTGGGGTTGCATGCAAATAGAAGTTTTATGTATGTATGTATGTGCTTTATATTAAAAGGGTAGTCAATTATTTCTGATAAAATATCCATTAACGTAGGCAAATACATACATAAAAAAGAAGAAATGTGTAAAGAAAAGTGTTGGTCGACTCATTTTAACTAAGTCCCCATATCAAAGCTGAAGTCACTAACCCTGTTTCAGTGTTTAAGACTTTGTGTTCAAGCAAAAAAAAATGTTTTAAGACGCAGAGAGATTTTCATCTTTGTTGATGATCAAAGTGCAATCGATAAGGGTTGCGGATATTTATCGACGACAAAAAATATTATCTTTTGAAAATATATAGCGTGCTCATATCTAACTAAATGTAGCGTAAAAATGATTGTGACAGGGATATCACACAAAGAAATGATTGCAGACAAATGTTTAGTGTTTCTAGTTGTACATTTTTTTTGTAAGTAATGAACACACCAGCAAGAATCAGAGAGAGTGAGTAGTGGTCCAACTCCTTTAAACATATATTTTAACAATAATGTTTGGCTCAGCAGTCCACGTTATGTGAAAAGACTAGTTAATGAGCTGACTGGCAACAATTCATATTGCATTATGTTTTATCTGGACATTTGTCGGGTAAACTGGTGCTGTAGTGATGATGATAGCTCGTTTAGTCATTTCAAGTTGTTGGCTAGCTTTGGTCAGCAAAATGTAATGAAAAAGTGCTAGAGTGAAGTAACTTTACAGAGAGAATCCCGTGTGTGGTTTACCTTTGTGAGTTTCACAATTGTCCGTGTGCTAAGAAAGAAACAAGAAACTAAGCTCAAACACCAACAACTACTTATAATAACAAAATACTCGAGCCAATCCTGAATTATCATTTGAGTCAAGTTGAAAAAGCAGGCAGGCAGAGGAGAGCCTCTTCAAACAATTACTTATTATATCGTTATTCAACCAAGCAAACTATCTTGCGAATTCGATCCCCATCATTAAGGAATTTTGTGAGTACATGCGCGTCATTTCATATTATTATTACATGTATTATTATTGGCAATAGAGGCAGAGCCTAATGTAATAATACTATGGGTGCATCTTTTTCCCTCCTCACAATATATGTCAAAAATATGACATCCCTACTAACAAATGCATATAGGTAATAATATAATACTACATTGTCTCGGGTTTAGTTATGCATTAGCATTACAGACAGAAGAAGCAAAGATAGAAAAAAAATGTCTATAGTCATGCTTACTAACATAAATGCCCACTGTCATGAGTTGACAATGTAATGTGGGCAGTTGAAAATGATAGTACATACACACATGCATATGTATAAATTTACTACACGCTACGTGGTGGCTCTGGCTAGCGAAGCAGTGAAAACGCATTTTCAAGCTTAGCAGCTCATTGCGCTTTACACATAAAAGTTTTTGTGTATTAGTCGTTTTACATTTCTTTCTATCTTTTATTATTCCCTTCATCTGAACTCAATTGTCGTCGTGATGAATAAAATAAGCTGGGTACGCCATGAATCCCACCGTGATTTGGTGGTGTGTGTGTACGTACATAGTTGGACCGCTGGTTTGTTTCGGTTTGTAACTTGTAACTACGGTTCCTCGTATATATATTTTTTTAAAGTGGAATTAATTTTATGCTTGAACTATATAAGGAGAGGAGGCGAGAGGCGATGAGACCGGATTTGGCTTGCCGGACGCTTTAATAGTACCCTTTTTAGAGAATTTATTTGCTACCATGTTTAAGCTTCAAGATGCGTTAATGTTAATATGATCTCCAACCTTGATTAGAATGGAGATCCATTTTTGTTCCTTACTCTGCTCACCATTTGCCATTGGTATGTAGTTAGTCGTTGAAATATTCCAATAAAATTATTTGCATCTACTTAGAAACTAAGTTTAGGACGGACTCTATGCCTGTGTATAAAGAATTTAAGAAAAATAACGACTTGGTATTTATGACTCAATTTTACGTAACTAAATTATATTCTTCCTGGAATATAAAGTGGGCAAGTCCGTTTCTTGACATTGAAGCTCTATACATAGATTAGGTGCGTGTTCCGCAATGCGAATGTGTATTATTGGATGGATACTGAATTTGTAGAGTTTAAGACTTTTGTACGGTATTATTTCGCTATTTCATAATTTGGGGTGTTCTTAATACCAAATAAAGCTTTGTGAACCCGTTGGGAGGGCCAAGTTGAAAGTAGTAGCATAGTAATCTAGAATTTGAACATATAGGTTGTGATTACTGGTCATGAATTCTTAAATCAAATGCATTATTCATGGGTGACGACGAGGTTTGCAAGAAAGCGTTACTCATTACTGTCATTACTACCACAAATATTACGTTCACCACCGGTTTTAGCAGTTTGTCAACAAAATTTCCACTATACAAACAAAGGAAGCAAATTAACTTCATCCACAGTGCTATGTATTGCTGAATTTATGCTGATCGAAATTAGATCAGGTAAAATATTTTCCTGAGAAGGTGATAATTACCCCGAGAATTATATATACTTTCCCAACAACGATCTCAATATTCACCCGTGAGGCTTAATTTGCTTGCACACTACATGATTTTAAAAGTTGTTTGCGTAATACAAACGCCTATATCACATAGTCAGTACATGTTGACAGGGAATTTATGTTTACTTTTTAAAAATTTCTTCCACCCATTCCTTCCAAAGTTAGTGGCCCAGATAATAGAGTAGTGGGGTCATATGTAAACGAAGTATTTTTCATCAACAAATTCTGAGATCACGGGAACTCTATAATTTTAAATGAATTCAAATTGGGTGTGAAAGAGGAGCTGAAAATTTGCCAAAAAAAGGAATTGGTTTGATGGCACGAAGCTGGCGGCCGTCCATTTAGAAGGCATTATAGCGTCAGGAGATCATGATCGTGATTATCCTCGTTTATTCCAAACAAGTAATAGCATTGAAATATGTGAGAAGACTGCTTTTTTTTGCATCGGCAATAGAGTTTGAAAATCAGTAAGGGGTGGTTAGTTATGTGTGTAGGTAGAGTGTTAGAGAGTAGAGACAGAAAGAAATGGAGAGAGAGAGAGAGAGAAAATCTGCTATTCAATAACCTAACGTCTACTAAACCCAGGGAGATGATGCTATTGGAGATAATCAGGTTTCCCCAACTCCCTGCGGTTAACAATGTGTACGCTAAATTCATAAAGCATTGTGCACTGCGTTTGAGCATATAAATCCCACATGATCTTTGAAATGAAGTGTTTTGGCAGCATGATGAGATGAGGTAGACATTCGGAAAGAATCTTTTTTTTTGATCGGTGAATTTTACAGCAGAGAGTGTGGGACCCATCGACTTCAAAGTACATATACATAATTTCATATCTCTCTCTTCCTTTCTATAGGAAGTCGAACGACTGCCAACGGTTGAGATGACAGAAACATGCACTACATGCTTTAATATAGGTAGATTACACGAATGGATTTAGGGGTACTATAGCCATCATATAGTAATGTATAATTTAGGGTACTTGCCATAGTTGTTGTGTCGCAAGTCAGAAATTGTGTCTGCCGTTGGCATCATCAGTACTTAAAACCACAACAACTGCATCATCAATGCCATTTTTCAGATGATTTCAAGTGATAAAGCGTATTATACAGTGTAAGCTTCGTTTGCTAGGATTGTATGAACTGATCTGAGTACAAAATCCGAGAAAAAAGATGGGGGAGTGAACTTTGATACTACAATATTGTATTGAAAACAGAAATAGCGCAAATGATTATTATTCTTTCTAGTTCACAGTTGTGCGTTCTGGCTATAACGTAAAATCTTGATTGTGGACTTGAAAGAGGGTTAACCGGCATTGCATGGGTACACGTCTGTGCATAAAGGAATATATATATGTAATACATATATGTACTTATGTATATCCATTCAAAATCAAAAATATATAAATGGGGGACTGTTGTTTATAAAGGTTACACTACATTTTACGCTACTAGTGCTTACGTTGTTAGTATTTAGTAGTGGCGGTGGGAATTAGTGGAACGTTTGCATGGTTGCTTGTCAATGGCAAGAGATTAATTTTGTGTAAGTTGGCAAAGTGTTTGGGATTGTGTGTGTGATGAAGTAAATCGGGCAAGTGGGACAGAGAATGGCACGAGTATTGTGTGCACTTGTAAAATAAATGTACACAAGAGATGTAAGGATGTAACTTTTGGGAGGAAAAGAGGGAGGGTTGTGTACTTACAAGCTTAGTGTATGCACATCACAGCACCATCATTCTAATTATACGCATAACATGTAGATTCTAGACTTAAACTACTACGGTAGCATTAGCAAAGGAGAATGTCTATATATATTGAGCTGTAACATCGTTACAGTGGCTCATGTACTAAGTGATGTTTTAAACGTCTGGAAAAAAACAGTATTAGCTATACTATATACCATTGTTTGGAATCATGGAGTCATAATACTAAGTCACACTCTCACTTGCTCCGTTTGCTAAAGTCAAACTGCATTTATTACATATATGTGTTTACACCAGAAAAAGTTGGATATATGCATGCATGAACCCAGTGGGTGTAAGAGGATACAAGATTATGTAAGCCTTTGTTGACTTAATTACTCTGGATATTGAAGGCTTGTGCTTGGTTTGGATGGTTAATGCTCATTTTCCTCAGTCACACCAAAACTCATGTATGGAAAAGCTGGGTGAGCCACCTCACCACCGATTCGTAAGTAACCGAATGCCAGTTTATTGAACGGAGTTAAAAAATGATGGAAAACCAAAAACGAACATGAACATATTGATGTTCACAAAACGTAGAGAGTATTGATATCGGTTTAAAACGGTTGAATGAAATTGAGTAAAAATGTTGTAGTAACATGTATGAAATTAGCAGGGCATTTTGACTTGTCGTAACACAGTGTGTGAGTAATAGTATAAATTGAGGGGCAATTTGGTATTTACACATTTTGCTTTATCAAATTTTAAGAAGTGGTGTGTTCTATATGAAATGTCTATGGAGCAATAAAAACGTGAGAGAACGGGATGGGAATAGTGGGACTTATGCAAAGTGGAGCGAGAGAAAAGAGAGAGAGAGAGAGAGAGAGAAGATATAACATTTTATTTTATGTAGTGTAACATGACAAAAAATAGGAGACGAAAGAAAGGAGGAAGAATCACCCAACGTACTTATCTCTTCTCTCTCATTCTCTCTTTGAGTCGTGGAACCTTTTTATGGTGAAATAGTGGAGAGAGAGAGAGAAAAGTGAGGGCAAAGAGAAGAACAAGTAGTAGTAGTAGTGATTCATATGAGTCATGATGAGAGCAAGCGTGGACTCGACTCGCTCTTCTTCACATCTCATCTCATTGATTCTATTCTCCCTTGGTGCTAGCTCTACTTTTGAAAATACTACTCGTAATGCTCCTCGCCAAAATACGATGTGCGGTTCTAGAGCAGATCCATTGAGCGGAAGTGCTATCTTTTCTCTCTCGTTCACTTTCTCGCTCTTTTCCCTTCCTTGATTCAAATATTATATATATTTATATATATATATATATACTTTTGTATATAAAGAAAGAATGAAAGATAGAAATGGCGCGGTGGCTCTTTCTATTAAAACATGCCTCATTCTAACCCTACTACTAACCACACCATTTCAAAATGCATACTCACGGCAAAGTTCCCACCACTGTGGAAAAGTGAAGAGAGAGAGAAGGAGCATTCGAGGAGCGAGAAGATGTGAACATAAAGGCGCTGAAACTGGCAGCCTGCAGTGTAGCAACAAAGTTGTTACCATTAATGTATATTTAGAATAAAGACGACAGAAAATAACACGGACGCTCGTTGACTACTTTGTTGCATCTTCTGGGTGTTTTTTCTTTCCTTTTTTTTGAATTTTATTTTTTTACATGTATATCTGCCAGCACTAGGCATTTCTATTCCCCTGTTTCCTCCATGATACTATTACTTAGAGTATATAATACTATATATATATTACTAGTGTCAGTCAGATATTGTCAAGTTTTATTAGACTCTCTATTGGCTGCCCTTTTACATTGCATCGGACACATCTTTATGACTTCTCTCTTTTCCATTTTTGGTTGTCGTTTCTCTGAGTCGTTAGAAGAGAGAGAGCAGAGAGAAAAAAATGAAAGAAAATGTGATGCTTATGCTTGCAGCACATTCACATAGAGATACATGGCTCAATAGCTACAGCTACTATCTTGTCTAATATAAAGTATGTTCATGTGAAGTTGTGCTGACTAGCATTTTCTTTCGATCTATCTTTCTGTCTGCAGAAATTACTCTCTCGCCTCTTTTTCTCTTTGCTAGTGAAGAAGAAGAAATATTAGGAGATGTAGATGGATGGAGGGTTTCAACTGAATGTATGTATAGAACAATTTATTCTCATCCCTTCGTCTAGGTTTCTTCTTCTTCTCTCTCTCTATCTCACTCACTACTCGTTGTCGGCCTCTCCATTTTATTCCTTGTGCTTCCTCCTTCCTCTTCTTGTATTATAGTTCTATTTATTCTTCACCACCACTTTCTAGAGAACTTGGTACTTTCATAATATGTGTGATAGTGACTTTCTCCTTCACCCGCATCCTGGCTAAAGTAGCAAAAGCTGGGTAGGCAATACACTGTGTTTCTTGTATTACTTTTGGTTGTGGTTGTACTATTTGTTTATACCTTGGGTCAAAAGTATCGTGTTCCATATAGAGTGGTGTGGTGGGACCAACCCTATGTCGAGGTCCTTTCTATCTCTCTTATTTCCCCCCTTCCTTCCTCGTTTTACTTGCAGCTATCAAACCTTGAGATGTAGACAATGTAATAATGCAATTTAGTATAACGCATCGTTTTCATCATAGAATGTTACATGCACATACATACGTTTCTCTTGGTTGGGGTTATGCAACATGAAATGTGTGCTTCAGCTTAAAGTCTGGGTCGTCAAGAGTGAAGCTCCATTTGAATTTAATACCACTATCAGCTACTACCATTTCAGAAGGAGCTCTTGGGATTTTCTTAAATTGCTCCTGTGCCCCATTATATTACATACTAGTTCAAAATTCACTGTCAAATGGGCGAGTTTCCCTGTTTTGTTCTGACTCAGTTTTTTTGGGTCTTTCATTCCTCCTCAAATAAATTGCATTTGTGTGCAAGGGAGTATTCATTTAGTGTAGGTGGGTACAAATTATGCATGAAACATGAACATGCGATGCAACGACCAACATGTATAATTAGTATTGATCTAATCGTGTGATCCACTCAATGAAATCAGGTGTAGGAGTAGTTGTGTACAGTGAAGGACGTTCCTGGAACTTGTTAAATGTCAAGTAGTACCAGAGAAACGTGTCATAATTTTTTGCATATTTTTTCATTCAGGAGCCAGTTATGAAAATTTAATCTTGTAAGTTACATTACGTTATATTTACTTAAGTAAAATTTGGAAGGAAAATCTATTCTAAGATTGGGTTAGAAAAAATGAAGATAAGATTCACTTTGTTTTTAACAAGGTTTCACTCACTCAATAGAATAAAATTGAATAGAAAAATAATAAAATATTGTCAAACGATAGCGTAGGATGCTTGATACTGAAAAGACAATGTAGACGTATTACGAGTGTCATGTTCAACGTGTTGTATGTGTAGCAGTAAAAAAAAATTTCCAGGACGTTTTTCAGCCATGTTGTCCACTTTTTCTCACTTCCGTTTCTCAGCTCCAGTCACGCAAGCAACCTTTTCTTGATACTACAATGTGTGCAGCTTGTGAGTGGTATTATTTAGTATTGAATTATGAACAAAATACCTTTCATACAAAGTTTTTTTATACCAGCTTAGAACTTGAAAGGTACAAACGTATAATATAGAAAATAGAAACCGATACGATTTTCCCTTATACTTACCTTCGAATATACATGCAGTTATGTTGTATGTACCCTTGTACTAAGGAATGATATTTTGGTAGTGAGTCAAGAGTGAGTCAATACCTCGAGACTCGAGTTCCAACCCAACGTATCACTGACATTGAGTGTGTGAAAGAGATAAGTAGCATAGTTTAAAGATAGGTAATTATTTCAATAAATTTATAATTTAAAAATTAAAAACCAGTCAGAAACAACTCCTTGTTTGTACAACTGTTGTATATACGTATAGAAGCATGTACATTCTTTCAAGAAACAACGAATCACTTATAATTTTTATTATTTCAAGGAATACTACTCAACTTTTGTCGTGAATGCCCCAGAAAAATAAGTTATTCGTTTCTTTTCGATCGAATGGTAAATGAGGCGTTAGTTAAGGACACGTAACAAAAGTAATTCAGAAAGGGTTGCCAACCACCATGAATTTGATTGATCAGCAGTGAAATTTCATATTTTTTTTTATTTCCGGGATACTTTACATTGAGCTTGTTTTATTACTACTAAACTATATTATTTATCATTCTATTATTGTATTCGAAATATAAACCGTTCAATTTGGATACCCCCCTGTTTTACCGTAGGTTGAAGCACTGTTTCCTTACAAATTAAAATAGAAAAATGAAACTTTTCCTTTTAGGCATGGTAAAATTCTCAACTTTTTGAGGATTCCCTGTTGAGTTACAACCACCAACCATGATTTGTGACAAAACTCTTCACAAACGGAGACGATAATAAAAAAAACCTACAGTATAAAAGAAATGCTAAAATCCAAATTCGATTCTATATTTTATACAACAGGGAAACAAAACTGATTATTAGGCAACAAACTAAAAAAACAATGTTTGCTTTTGGATGATGAAGAGTTTGTGAATTTAAGGTTTTTTTTATTGTTGCAATCTTAAACCAATGTACGGTTGAATGGTTTCAATACGTATATATATATATATTTAGTCACTACACCAAACCGCTTTCATTTCATTCCCCGAACACATTGTATTCCCTACAAGGGAATGCGTAATAACTGCAAAGACGTCTGTTTAGTATATACCAACAAGCGTGAAATATGAGCACAATGATCCATCATCGGAATGCTATATTATTTCCTTTTAGGAGTTTATATCGTCGATGAAGTTTCAAAAGACCTTTTTTGTTCTTTCTAACTGAGTGAGTGAAGAGGAGAATAAAGGACGGAAGAGGAGAGAGAATGAAAAAAACAGAATCACCACTGCGTTATGAGTTATTATGATTCCTTCATTCTGCACTAAATTAAGGGGTGGGTTTTCTCTCCTCTAACTCCTCTTGTTAACAGACAGACTAATTCATTGAATAAAATCACCAAAAAATGCTGTTGAGCTATTGTTTGAAACATTGCTAGGTTTAATGTAAGTGAGGATCGATTTTTTGTACTTGAAAGTATTACATGAATTATAATGTCCGCCATCCAGCATAACTCGGCCATTTAATAAAAATTTACTTGATAGTTGTACACAGTAAAGAATTTTTGGTAACGGCGTATACATCACACTTATAACTAGTACACTTATGTACGCGTACATGAAGTAGTCACGCTAATATTGTAATAGATTTTCAAGTACTTTTTTGTACTTGTATTGGAAACGCGATGCTCTACTGCCTACTCAATATGGCTGCGAAGCAATAATGGTGAAACTCTGTGTGATTTAGTAATCTGGTGATGTTGTTAGTTGGTTCTTCAAAAAATTGAATACAAGTTTTGACAGCTTTTTTTATGTTGCTTCTTCCTCTCTTGATTTTACAGCTGCTGTTAGTTCCTACTATTATACCGCCGTTTTTCTCTCACGGCATCCCCTTAAAACTTTGTAAGGGTTACTGATTTCTCTATCCTCCGGTGTATACCAATTCTGACAAACTTGCTGAGTAGTATTGTGTTTTAAACCTGAATGAAAATTTAAATTCACTGTTGTTTAAAATAAAGGAAAATTTCATTTATTAACATAAATGAAATATATGATTACAGCTTAATAATATTTATGAACAAGACACCCCATGTAATATACAAGTATTATGTTCATCATATCAAAATTATGAAGTATTGCTGTCATACTTCTCATCATAGAGTGAAAATAGATATTGGATTGGTTTGTGTTAATCCCGATAATGGACCGTAAACATGCACTAAATGTGCTTCTAGATCTGCTTAGATGTCTGTCTGAAAGTTATAAATGAATGAATGTTTTAATAGATGGGAGAAGAGCAAGGAGTTTGGTAAACAATACAATGCATTTTCCTGAATGTGGATTAACTTCA
This sequence comes from Orchesella villosa, assembly GCA_036850725.1. NCBI lineage: Eukaryota > Metazoa > Arthropoda > Collembola > Entomobryomorpha > Orchesellidae > Orchesella > Orchesella villosa. The sequence continues at coordinate 4,754 of JAANSM010000629.1, read as the reverse complement.
GTTTCGGTTAGATTCGGGGTAGATCACAACAATCATCGTTGAATGAAACAACTGCAACGATTCGCTCCCCTTTTCCTTCTATACTTCTATATATATTTTATATATCTCCAATGCTTCCTTATGTATGGAGAGTACTAGATTTTGATGAGTATATACAAGGATGGTACATTACTTTTATGTATGTGTTCACATTTATGTCATGGTGTCTACTAATATGACGCTTCGGTTTTGATTGAGCCTTTTTTGTCAAGGGCTTCCTTTTTTGTCCGGAGGAGTGGAAGTGGCAGGCTTTGTGTGTAGTAGTCGTAGTAGTAACAGCATCATCATGATTATGATATTTGATGCGATGTGAGGCCGTTGGACCCTTGTGAATTCTCATTGAACGAAGCCATGAGAACAGTTGTGGTCGACGAAACATAATGATGTTACATATGGATTGATGCATACACAGCGAGAGAATAAAAAGGCTGCTGCTGGCTTGCAGCTCTTTCCTAGGAGAATCAATAAATGTGTTATGCTGGTTACTTTCATTTCCACATGAAGATGTAGAGATAGACGAGTTCCATTCTTTATAGGTTTTTTCTAGTGTGGAGCATGTATTATATGGGTGGATTTCAAGCATAGATGAAAAATTGAGTTGTACTCCCAAATTTATTTGAGATGAGAATGATGGGGCTATGTTGTATGCATCATCTTTTTCGAATCATATTTGTACAGCACACAACAAACAATGCTGAGAGATGGTGTGTATTTTGTGAAGGAAGAAAAATGTTTTAAAGGTCTAAAACTTTTTTTTTCAGAATGAATTTGTCTTCTTTTGAAACGTCTACTCTTCGTGAGGTCAAACAAATCGTCGTGAATTGGTACAAGCTACCATAATTAAATAAGCTTGCCAGGCTGACATAAAATGTGAGTAAGTTGCTTGGACTTACAACACAATTTTCTGTGCACAAGTGATGACAAGGGCGATAGTTATTGAAGTTCATTAAATGGCCAAGCATACATAGGATAAAAAGGGAGATACGCAGGAATAATAGATTTTTTTTTCATCGTACACTCACTATGCATGAGACAGAAATTGACATTAGTTTAATGGATATAATTCCATAGGCTGACAGAATACTGAAAATATTAATATAGCTTCCGTTCTCCTAAATTTTATATGAGAGGGTTAAACTATTATTCATTCCATTCTGAAAATGTGTAGTCAAGTTATGGTCCTCTCTTATCACTGGACAAAATGTAGTGGTGATGACAACCGACGGCGTCAACTTCAACTGAAGCACTACCAATGTCGATTTATACACTATTTTTTTATATATAATATGAACGTGAATATTGCATGTATTCCAAGAACAACGATTGACAGTACATTGCGTTTGGAGAAAAAAAAAGTTGCTTGTTTAAAAGCTGAAAGTGATTGAAAAATTGTTTATAAGGATAGGGTTTTCTGTGTGATAAAATGTGAGAAGGTAACAGAAAAGCTTCTTTATTCCTTTAGTTATACAAAACTCGATAGTGTTTCTCGGAAGTTGGTAGTACAGTTTAAAATGTATACTTAGCCACTATAAATGTTTAGAGTTTAATATTTCATTATGTAATTTTCTTGGTAGTAGGTTGGTCGCCCTCAAAATAAAACCTTCCAAACGTTGGGAGTTAACATCAAAAAGGAGTGTTACAATGTTAGAAAATTTGAAAAATGGGTTTCAAGTAGGTATTAATAAATTACAGAACTTAACAGAATTTACAGGACGGGATCTCCAATTTGGAACATAAAAACTGACAGTTTCTTTATCGGTTATTGAAATTGATTTTTTTTGTGCACTCGCATAGGGTTCATAAAAATGGTTGACTTTTTAGATACATTTTTAAGTGTAGGAGACACTGCTATATAATAAAACAGAATGGAAGTGTATAAAAAAAATAGATAGTATATTTGATACAAGGTAGCAATTTTCCATCTCATTTTAAATTCATACGGGCCACCTATTTTCATGTCGGGGGATACGTTTTTGATGGGTTTGCAAACCTAAATAAGTATGTGTAAGAAAAAATAGGAAGAGTGTTGCTGTGGAAATATGAAGTAAAAAATAAAATACATATTTAGTGAAAAGACATATAAAGTGCTAACCTACAAAAAAAATTGTAACTTCTGTCAGCTTTCTTATTGATTTTCAAGCCTTTTTATTATGCAATGAAGTGTACATGTACATTTTTATATTCCTACATAATATAAGGTGTATGTAGTAGTATCATACCACCACAACGTTGCTGATTGCTGACCAGCGATTTGGGTGCAGATGTGCGAGATAGAAGCTTCTGTAACACGTTAAACTACTGACACGTATGTATCTGTACATAATCCCCACTTTATGTGCTCACCTTTTGGCTTGATTAAAAGTTTACGATCCTTCGTATCAGCACACACCTTGTGGAGCTCATGGTGACGTTGATGAAAATGGTAGTGATATATGGATGATAGGAGACAGGAAGGTAGTGTGTCTCATCCCAAGTATTGTTTTCTTCCAAAAGTTTTGTCGGATCTCACGGCGCCCTTCGATTCTGCTGGTTCGTTGAATCCGAAAAGAACAAGCCTGATAGTGCACTACTTAAACTACTCAGCCGATAATATACCTTATTATGAAGGCATCAATGCTGTTGGTTTTTGGTACGATGGTGAAATGAAATCTATAAACCTTATCTAGACATTGAACTTGTTAGATAGAGAAGATTCATCAAACCGAAACCAATGTAAATGATATTGGGCTTGTGAAAATGATCCTGTATAGATTGGAGTGCGGAGGATGATTATGATAAACCAAGCTGAAGGCTTGAGTTTACACAGGAGCAGCTTTTGAGATGGGACTTTAGTGTTGATTTTTTTTCAATATTTGTACTTATTGCCACAATTTTATTCATGCATAAATTATGTAGTCAGTTACGATGGCATGGGAGATACCTACTTAAATTTGGTAAACATAATCATCAGAGGCTAGAAAAATTTAAAGAAAATGAGGGACCTCCAGACATTTGCCATGATGCGTAATTGGTGAGAAGAGTACAGTTTTAATGTGGACAAAGGGGCCGAAAATTCTTAGGAAATTTCCTTTTTCATTTACACAAAACAGTAAATCCATCCGCAGTGCCCTTATCTTGATCTGCTCATCTATCGGTTCGGCTCACACATTCAAAAACACGGCTCACCACGAAGCCAAAATATAATGCGTAGAATGTTTAGATGTCCCTTCAAAGTACGATGCAAATGTCTACACGACTATTACACTTTGGAAGTGATAAGTAAGTACCAACTCGTAGAGCTCTCGTGTAGCGAGCAAAGGTAAAGGCATATATATTGGTTCTGCTGCCAACTGCACTGTCATCATTGCAGTCATCATCATGATCATCATCAAGAAAAGGTGCAGGAGTGTGTGTATATGTGTCGTCTGTTTGTTGAAATCGTCCGTCGCCACTACCTTACTCCGCTTGACCTTTTCGTCTGCTCAATTTTGGGTTTCTAAAACGTAACGTAGCGCACACACACAAAAATTCTAATATAAAGTGGCAAGTCTGCACTTGCACAAGTTGACAATAGGATCCCGACATCGTCCTCACACAGGTAACGAGGGAGAGAAAATAAAAGTTTTGCTACTTTTAGTTAGCATCTGAAAAATGACTTATGATCACTAACTCCCCGTGTAAGATATATGATGTGTCTTTTGGACACTCTAAATATATATAACATTATCTTTGGGAGAAGATGAGCTACAAACTCACACGCAGTGGGATGCATTGCAACGTCAAAAACTTCACTTTTCTTAAAGCTTTTCTGGGCAAGTTGTACAAACAATAACTCACTTTAAAGGGAAATATGTATCTACCATCAATTCTTATGTTGGTATTTCCATATATTGAAAGAGGTTTGTTTGTTTTCACCATTTGAAAAAAATAGCTCAAGTCATTACGTACATAACAATGGTATTGATTAATTATCTGCTTAAAACACATAATTAAATTGCTTCCTTTTACAATTTACATATTGTAGAACAGGATTTGAAATTATTGAAGTAATTTTATGAAATGGTTTTATGACACTGGCTTACGTGATTAGGGTTTCCCATAAACCATTGGTTTTTATGATGAATACATTTATAATCACTGCAAAAGATTTAAACTGACAAGAAATTACGAAAACATCATAATTTGGAAACAAGAATGAATAATGAGTAATTTATCTTTATATATCAAGATTTTTATGGAACTTGTTCTTTCTATAGCTTCTCCCATTTTCCTTGCTCGGGAAAAATTGCAAGCTATAAAATAAAAAAGAGAAGTAAAGATAACAAGGAATTTCTTTAGTAATGCAATCACGTCAAATGGAGTTGAGATCAGTAGTATCTGATAATGCTCGATTTTTGTAGCGATGACAGCAGCTTACGCACAATTAAATAGAGTGTTCAAATTTTATATTAGTATATGGTGAGATGTGAGCTTTAACAAGATCAATCTTCTCCTACTAATGCATTGGATTGGAGAATGAGCGAGCCTGCTACTTCGTCTTAAGAAACATTGGATTGTATGGCATTCCTGCCTCCGTCTAAGACATTCTAATTGTTTTTTTTCTAATGCAAACTAAAAAAAAGTATGGAATCTCTGCCTACATCAGTTTGAGTTAACGATATATGAGTGTGACTAGAGTGGCCACACTGTTGTATACTAATGCTTTGACTAGCACCTTTTCGACACGATAATAATAA
>JAANSM010000628.1:0-25520 GCA_036850725.1 Orchesella villosa | reverse complement strand
TCGTTTCCTAATTTTGACCTAATAAGACAGCCAAATCGAGTTAAAGTACAAAAGAAGCACTTTATAACTCTCTTAAAATTCATCGCTGTGTCTATTTAATACGCATCGTTCATGTAAAAATGCGTCGTATAAGCCAAAGGGCGCAGTATAAATTAAGTAGGCAATGGTGTAAAGCAGAGAAAATAAATTCGTTCATTTTTTAGCAGGGAGTATAATAGCAGCCAAGAATGAGTCGTATGTGTGTGTAAGCAAGACAGATGGAAAGAAATTATCATGTAAATTACATTTTCCTAGTAACATGTGATCACTTTGATCACATTCATTTGTGCGAGTTCTAGCCTTGTTAACGTAAAATTTAGTATTTTCATGTGATGTGCTCTAATATAGTAGTTCATGCAAAGAAGGCATATAATATGTGTATAAGACTTATACTTACGTAACAACTTACAATGAGTAGGATGAGTTTATTCAGTTGCCGGAGAAAATGGCCAAACATGTTTTATATAGGTATTACTGTATTTTGTTTGCTGCTACCAACAGATAAGGTTTGGCCTAGTATAATGCATACGGAACGTTGCACATCCTCCAGTAAGTGGAACGTGGAGGCCTGGCTAGCCGTAATGCAATATTATTTCTGTGAAAATACTCGTCAATTTACGGTCGCTTTATCTACATTTTAAAGATAATGGAACATCGCTTTTTCCTCTGCTACATTTATATTCTCCTAAATTAAAGTGGGTTATTGGTTGCAGCCTACACACAATGTACTTTTAGTTCATCGACTGGGCTTCTGCTGTGCTGTTGTGCACAAGATCATTTGGTTGTGCTTGTGCCTTTGTGAATGTCAAACGGCCTTCCTTCCGATAAAATGCATTGTACTGTATATACTACTTAAGTAGAACTTTACGGTGGTGTACACAGTCTGACACACAGAGTTGAGCCTGTACTAAAATAGCAAATGCTCTAGGACCACACAAATGATATGCAAATGGTACTTTGTGGAGGCAGAAATAACCAAATGAAAACGGAGCAAAATTGTGTGAATTGACATTTCTGATGCTTTCTCTCGTGTTCAATGGAATTGAACCATTTCTCTTGGTGGCAGTATTGCCGTTGGTATTGAATAAATTTAAGGTATGCTTTCTAAGCTGTCGGTATAAATGCTAGAATTAGCTCGTATATGCAAGTATTTTTTTTATACTTTAGTACTGATACACGAATTGTAAGTTACTTCCAACCTCGCTGTCGTTGTCCAACCATATTTTACAATTTCTGTATGAACCAGTATGAATTATGCCAATTAACAACCAACTAGCTCATTCTAAATTACATAATGCAGTGATTTATGTTAATTTAAAAATAAAAGAATGGCCGAAAGATGGTAAAGTAAAAGATAGTATTGGTTATTGGTTTACACGCGATTAATTCATTCTGGCCAATAAGGTTATTTGAAGAAAGGTAGTATTAGCTAAATAAATGCTTTCGCTTACTCCGCTGCATTGAAGTTGAAGTTTATTGTTCGCAAACGCACATAAATTTCGTTGAATATTTTTTTAGGACTATGCCATTTTATAGAGTTTATGGTATTTCGTACATTATGTACACACTTATTAGGTTGGAGAAAGCGGCTATCTTGCTATCACAAGCAAAGATTTTGCTTTTATTTTTGCAAGAAAAGCCGATTCAAATGAGTTTATGGTTGCAAATGAGTCATCAAATCTACAAATGCTTATATGAAATGCATTGAAGTCTGTATACTTTAATGAAAATGTTGACGATATAAAAACATAAAACTTTATATCTCAAGTTGATATTTGGGTTAAAATTTGTCATGCACGCTTTTAAAGTAGTGGTAAGTGATTGATAATGCCATGCATAATGCAATAAAAACCGCCATAAAAGATTACAAAATACTCTAGTTAAAGAACGAATTTATTTAATAAAAGCGGTTAATAAAGCACTAATGTAAGCCAGAGCAACGTCAACCGTTACATGTACGAGTACACTGTGCCATCACCATATTCACCCTGCAATTTTGAACATACTTCAAATTCAATAAAATTGGTATTCAGAATGTTATTAGTTTTTTGAAAGTTCTACGAAATCGTATTTGTTTCGAGTTTTTCATTGAAGTAATATGAATTGAATTTTGCACGCTTTACATAAATTAAATATTATTTGCTATTGAAGCATACCCACTCGAATATCAAATTGAATCTAATTTATGGGAATTCTTCGACTAGAAAGAAAGCTTTCTTTGTCTTAAAATAGAATAAGAACCAATACTTAGAAGACCGTATATAAGGAAATTGCAATGACATAATAATACCAAAAAGAATAGGTAGCGCACATGAGTCTCCTCGAAGTTCAAAAGTTAGACTAGGCTATAATAATGAATTGTGATTCTGCAAAACTTTTATATCCAACCAAACTATGGCCATACACTAGACAAGCCACTTGCTTACGTATTTGTACGTACACATGCTATTCTGACCTGCTGTTGGCAGCTGCACGTACAGCAAACCTAATTTAATTGGAATAGAAAAGTTCACTTTCTATTATGAAAATCAGGTAGCATTAAATAAATTTGCAGAAGTGATCAAAAGCTACTTTGCCATGTGCTTTGAGACATATTAGTACGTATATATTTGCTACCACGACTCCATGCCCATCACGCTCCGTACACTGCTGCTTCCTCTAATACCAAATTGTGGCGAGAGCACTCTTTCCAAGCTTTACTCCATATTCCACTAACATATTACTCAACTTCCATTATTTCAGGGAAACCAAAGTTAAGTCTCTAGTTACATCACTGACTGCGCCATTTGCTATGCATATCCTTTCCTGATTTTCTATGTATACACATTCAATATACATCCTTGCTTGTCTAACTATCTATAACCTCATTATAGAAACTTTTGACCTGACAATTGCAAACTTTATGGGGAAAAGGAGATATAAATAACGTGTGTTAAAGGAAGACGTATACGCACCGCTAGACAACCATTACTTGAGTCAAGATTCAGAGCATTTTATCACCATTATAAAGCAATGGATACATTTTCACTGACATTTTTCAGTCGTTCAATACTTAATGCGAAAATCTAGAGCGTTCATATACTTATGTATATACATAGGAAGGACGCGAAAAGGACTTTTATATCCATTTGAAAAGTCACCTGCTGAAAAGAGAAAAGAAAGGGTTAAAAAGTTCCCTTTTCCCGTGTACCATAAAGGAAATAAAGAGGACCAAAAAGAAAAGATCACGGAACAACATGTTATTTGATTTTGTTTTCTTTATTGCATTATCAGTGATGAATGTGTGCTGCAGACAAGATGACAGAAACACGAGCCTTCCCACCTCCATGTTGGTGTTTATTATTAAAAGAAAGTGCTAGATATATGTTACTTAACCAAGGTAAAAAACAAACATGTGCATACATGTGGCCTTATATACAAGTGTCGGCCTACGGAAAAAGGGAACATTGATGGTGAAACTGCAAGGCTGAGCAACCAGTATGTGGCATTTGTAGCTGCTCTCGGTTTTCGAGATTTTTTTTGTGGATCTAACACGGAGATTAAATTAACGTGGTTTTCAACCATACTTCCTCAACAAGGTTGAGTGTAGAGGTGTTAGTTTACTCGTTTTACTTCTCCTGGGCTCACTTTTTCATTACGGAGAAGAGTTGCACCGCTACTATTTCATACTTTGCCAACTAAGAGTTGGATTCCAGTGTAACTACAGTGTAATCCTGATGAACACGTTTGTTTATTTTTCATTGAAGAAGTTGTAATAGTTGATGCGCGGAGAGGAGTAAACATACACTTAATACTAGTATGAAAGTATAGTACGTATAGTATAGTATAGTTTCAAAGAATTCGATAATTTAATGAATCAATGGGGGTAGTCAGCCATAGTCTGAAGCAACGTTCATCCTTGTTTGTTTGATTCTCAGCTACTGAAAATATTGCATAAACTCATTATCCTCTTCCCCATTGTCGTCTAATTAATTCTTTTGCAAAACTTTCACAGTATTTCATACCAATAAAAGCTTCAAAGGCTTTTGTGAACCTGAAAGATTTCTCCAACTCTGTTATAACATCATAGACTAGTTTTAGCATAATAATGGATTTTCGGTGTAAAAAGTAGATGTTTTCCCCCACAACCAACTGTGTCGTGTTTACGAATTTTGTTTTAAAAGGATCCGATGAGTCTCTTAAAATGCGTCACAGTGTTCCCTTCTATATGCTTTGTATATAAAAACGGGATCAAATTATGCAGAATAAAGTCAATGAGGTTTTGGTCGACCAAAGTCGGACTTTTTTGTCCCTTGATGATGTAACTCACACTCCTGCCAACCCATGAAACGTGGAGTTTAGGTTTTGGGTTGAGGATCTAACACAAGCGACTTCGTTCATGTGGAGCTAACTTGATTAACACTCATTATGTGGTGAATACCCGTGAGTGCATTTTGACCTGGTTTCTTGGCCATCCATCATTGCTGAGAGTTGTCAGGCGAAAGTAATTAATCTAATTGGATGAGCGGAAGCCTGTTTCTAGAAGCGGAATCACAGCAACTGCACTTTGCTACACTATGTCTTACACTATTATACATCGTGGAGTGACATGGATTTGGATGCTGACTGGCTCATTGGCTAATAGTAATCATTTAAACGTGGCACAGTTTATGAATGGCCTTTACTTCAACATTAAGTTGATAGAAACGAGCAAAATATCACAAGACTTTGCTCTTTGCAACCCTGAACTGCACCAAATGAAAAGATATGGAAAGCTTTTGAAAGCACCATCTAGTTGATGCTTAAGGTGATTTATGATTTTCATTCAATCTTTCAGAGATTTGAATTTATGATTATTTTTACAGAGACGTTCATAAACGATTCTTGCAAATTCTGTTTCACATTTACCGTACGTCGTACGTCTACCCATAACATGCCACCATAAAAGTCGCGAATATAACTTCTATGGAAGAAAACCAAGAGAGCGTTTTGCGCAAAACATGATGCAACTGAGTCATCGCCTAACATAAAACCTCTTCCGTCGTTAGCACCTTCATGCAAATTTCCATTTAATTACCAAGCCACAAAGTGATCACCAAGGCAGTCAGTTTTTCACAACGTTAGTCTTGGTCTTTACGAATGATTCATTTTTGCCCGACGCATATTTTATCATCATTATACCTCGAGTGTCTTAAATTTTGAAGATTTTTGTCTTTGCTTTCGTCCCCTGAAACTCACACTTTTCAAGCTAAAACCATTTCAGAGTTTGTATTCATTTTAATAACCGTCTATCCAATTACACTCCAGAAAAAACTCAGCTTACAGCATATAGCATAACACAAACTAAAGGTTCATTCCAAATGTATATTTATAAGCTGGAAAGATAATTTGGGAAGCTGCTGTACTCAGCAATGATATTCCTTTTCCATTAGCGCTATTATGGTTTAAAATGTGATATTCGATTTTGCCATTATGCAATTTGTTTTCATTACAATTTACAATGCAACTAGGTATTATATAGTCTATACTCAAAAACTTGAAGGCTTCTAGTCGTTGACAGATTTAATGAGTGAATGAGGGCAAGCATGAAGACGCCAAAGCGATGGCCATTTACCATGCATAATAATAAGAAAGCTTGCGTAATCATGCTTACAGTCTCTTGTTTTTTTGCATGTTATATACAGCCAAAGTATAAAGTGTCTACAATGTACACACTACACATTATCGTATGCACGCTTCTTTTTCAAGTGGAGTCTCTAATAGGATAAGTAAAGTTAGTTGACTTTTGAAATGATCAAGCATTATCAAACACATTACATTAGTAATGGAAGTGAAAAAACAGTGATATACAAATCGTTTTGAAATTTGTGTTCTCAGTTCTTACAATATAATATGCATACATTTTTATTTCAATCTTATGAGAAAGCTTGTTTGGTAATTGAAGAGCTGTTGTAATATAGAAATGAGTCATAAGACAGTCAAGTGTGGATATATTGTGTGTACAATGTAAAATTCACATTTTACTTTTGCTTCTGTCTGCATTATCCTCTATACTACAACAGTTTTTTCCATCATCGTGCTGGTGTAGTAGTTGACCGCGTCACATCATGCTACTTTTGCATAGTTGAGTGGCAGCTGATCACGATATTTCATTTCTTACCAAACAGGAATAAAAATATGTCTATATAATATGCAAAACAATAATGTATTCATACTCCATTTGAGAACAGAACGATCAATTTATGACTACTTGCTCTCTGGTGGGTTTCAACCAGACACTTCATTTGATATGCGAATCTCGAGTGCTCTCTGATTTTCGCAAGAAAAGCGAATTACTCCACAAGAAGAGGTGAAGAGTCTTCTTCATATATATTATGCATGTTGGCAGGAAAGAATACCTTATATCAATAGACAATCTTTTATTTCTGATAACCAGGTTTAAGTGCATTCCCAGCCATTCCATCAACCCAAAAATTTACAACAAAATATTTTCCTAGCCATGCACCTCTCTATCAATTCATAAAGGCATGCATGATTTCTTTTGAGTAAGTGTAGTATTACATACGCCACACAATGCATTGTACAAGTTGCTGACAAGCACAAGAAGACAAGATGTTATTTATTCCCATGCACAACTGCAGAATGTTTCATTTGCTAACAGCGGATGTGTGGAATAAGATGAATATATAGTCATAAAAATAAGATACACCTAATCGGGAAACAGTTTATTGCGTTTTGTTTGTTGTTGTCATAATATGAGTGTAAAATTCAAAAGTTGAGAGCTGAGAGAAGCTCTGTTGTCTGTGTATATAATAATGTACCTTTAGTTCATGATTATTTTATGTGTGTACACTTCGTTGGTGGTGTTACTAATTTACATGACATCTAATGCCATAAATATTCAGGTATATCCCTATAAAGACACATACGGCTAAGTTTACACAAATGAATTAATAACGATGTAGAAGAGGAGAAGCGTTAGCACTATTAGCAGCGCAGCAGCACCACTCCAGGCCCTGTTTATTTACTGGGCTATACGCGTTGATTTTACCTTTTATCTCCTACTGCCACATGTATGTTATAGTATACATGTTATTTCTCGTCAGTGATACACGAGTGATTTGACGATTTTCCTGGCTATTTGACTCATGGAGGAAGCATACATTGGAATCATTGACTATGTTTGTGGCTTCTATGTTATGACATCCATTACTACTTTCATTGAAAGAGTGGTTATCTTGTTAGCTTTTGCTGATAAAAAAGATTTTTTATATATTCCACTTCATTCGTAATGCGAGAACGTTGAACATTTAAGAACGCAGAGGATGATGATGATATCATCATTCCTACAAGTTTATCAGGCTGAGGTTATAAGCCAGTAGACGATAACATGTTACAAATCTCATCTTGTTTCTTCTTCCTTTCCTGGATGTGCTGAACAATAGTGCACAAAATAGCTCCATTTGAATATTTCAACTTTGAGAAAAACTTTTTTCCCTGGATTTTCTTGATATGCAGGAAACGGATATAGTTAATGAAGTGTTTTCTTTCGGTCTATAAGTTGTGAAGCGTGAAACGAAAGCTAGTTGACAATCGGAATCATTCCGCTTAACTGTTTGTTGTTCGTTGTGAAGAATTGGATAGAGGCTAGAAAAGAAACAGGAAGTGGATCTGAAGTTATAGGGCCGATTGTATCCAATGAATACTAAATTCATGAATTGTGAAAAGTTATATACCGTTTCTATTTCTGCTCTGTTTATTTGTGCAAAACATGAAACAATAAAGTTTGTCTGAAGAATCGACACTTGATTTGTTTCTTGAGTAGATTTGATTTCATTTGCAACTACCGGAAAACTCATTGCTAGCTTTTTCTTTTGTGGAGTTCATCGGTAAGTTTGTATTTTAAAGTGCAAGGTTTTTACTCTAAAAGGAGCATTGACCAAGTAGGATTTCTGTTTGGTAGTGGTGCCATAACTTATCATCCTAGTTTTGATATATTACCCCTTCTGTCATAACGTCAGTAGTAATGCAAGTAAAGGAAAAGGGAGAAAGGCCCTGAATGTTATATTTTCATTTTAAGATTTTCATGCTTTTACCATAAAATGACTGAACTGTAGGGTATTGTGGATGGCGACTTGATCATATTTTATTTTATACGCACATTGAAAAGTGCGTTGTGTTATTTCCCTGCTTTGGGAAAACAGGAAGGATGATATTCTACATAGTTTTTTTGTTGGCTTATTGCAATATTTTACTTTTTCATACTGTCAGCCTGTCTACCATTTTCCACGCACATAACAAAGGGAAATGAAAGCTGGAACATGAATAACGGGAATATTATGTGGTAAATGAAATGCATATGAGCCAACGGAACATTCAATATTTCTTACAAAACATAAGTATGAATGTGAAGTATTCAAGTGTATCGTATCCTTGAAGCATTATTGTTTGGTGCATATTATACGGTGTTATGAATGTACGTAACATAACATAACACATCCGGCTGAAGTAAAATGCCACACAGATACTCATCTTCTTCTTTTTTTGCTGTTGAGGCTGAAATCGGAATTGAACAAAGTATATTTTGCGGAGTAAGCGAAAGTTACTAAAAGGCAGAGGATATGAATGCATAATGCACACAAAGTAGTCTGCGCATTAGCTATACAATAAAGGATGAAGGTTCTGGCCGAGTGGAAATAAATTTCATACTTCAAACATGTAAATAGCAAAGTTCTCCGATGAAAACTTTTTAATATCAACTTGAAGTGCTTTCTGTATCTTGATTTTTCATGAAATTTTAGGTTTACATTGTCCCATATTATGCATATTTTTTCCATACAAGAAAGCTGTCCTTCATTTAAAGTACGTCATTTTCCGTTACCTCCCATCTCTATATTTGATATTTAGTACCTTGGTGCAGCATAACTGCTGTAGCCACAATATCATTAGAAATTACTCAAACAAACCATTAAAATGAATGGATGAAGCGGTGCCAATAAAACTATTTGATAACAAAATCGACACTGTGTTAACTGCATTGATGATGAAAATCTGAGTCATCCATTCAGCGTTATGTGCTATATATTGTGTGATCATGTTGTGGTTTGTGGCGTAGGTTATGATATGATCACAAAGGAATAACTGACATTATGAGACACTCAGCTCTAATTTTGCTGTACGAAATGAATTTGTAGGCGTGCAGGCGTGTAATGAGAATGTTCGTCATTCCATTAAATGTCATGCATGTACGATTCCATAGTTCAGTAATCGGTTTATTAAGACTTTCTAATTATAATCATTTGTGAGCTGCAAAACGGTTGAGATAATATAATTTATGAATTGCATTACAAGGGAGCAAGTATTTTCTGTCAGATTTTTCTATTAATTGTGACTGGTATGTAAATTTTAATTAACACTTATCCGGTTTAGACCACCCCAACAATAATAGTTTCTGTCTTTACTTTTTTTGAATCGTAGCCAGAATTAGGTGTTTCTTGATGTGTAATGTGTAACATACCACCTATGAAGAAGTTCATAACATTTACGTTAGTAATAAATGGGGCATCAAGAGATTTTTAGGTGAAGGGCTGAGTGCTAAAGTTCACAACATAATAGTACATCGATTATCATATCAAATAATATCAATCAACGCACGTTCGGCGCCTTTGTGAACAAATACTAATGTGTAGAAATAAGTACTACTTTACACATGGTAGAGTTTCAATTAATAACCTTGTACTATTAAAGAAGCTGCATTTTTGCAATCTCTCACGTTTGCAATATAGCAGTCCCTATACTCCCTACGAGTGTGTGCATTTACAATTTATCTGTGTATACACAACTTGAGAGATGTAATTTTCCATGAAATCTACATACACATGGAGAGTAGGAGCTAATAATTATATTGTATAAGTACTAGAGAATTAACGTTGCAGAGTATTGGTATTCGTATTTTGATTGTGATTATCCAGCAAAAACAGTTAATCTTAAGTTTTTTACGAGAGTCGCGTTTGTAACTTGATTACGTGAATCATCTTGCCCCTTAAGGTTATCAATAAATGCTTATGAATCTCCTTAAGTTGTATTTCACGAGTTTCCTTCAGTAAACATAAAACATTATCTAACCTTTGAAACCCTTCCATGAACACCGGGTCAGAAGTTAAAAACATTCATTATTTCCTTCTAATTTATTGAGCTGTGAATTCAAACAGTTAATTTCAATATTATGCCTTTCCCATACTTATTAATTTCTACTCAATTGAATCATCGTTATAATTAGAATTTTTAGGTGATCGTATATGCTTTTGCATTATAATCTAGTTCAATAGTAAGAAAACTGGTGGGACAACTTTAATACATATATTGCTTTGTTTTCAATATTTCAGACTACACCAATAAGAACTTGAACGATAGTGGGACCAAATTGTGTGTGGGGACATGAGATGAAGCTTATAGTTTACAAATTGTAAAAGTAATTGACACAAATTCATATTACAATGGAGGGTCCTCTAAGAAAACCCTACCTTACGATGAAGCTAATTTACATCACCGTCTTCACTTTCACGGTGGGCATGAGTAGCCTGTCAGTATCAGCACTATGCCCCAGTGGTTGTAGCTGCGATGATGAGAAATATGAGGTAAGTTGCATTATTTGCAGATGAATTATGACATATGTAAAATTGTAATTGTAATTATTGTAAAAATTGCAATTCCAGGTGAATTGTGAAGCCGCTAACTTGGAAATTGTTCCAATAACTCTTAACCCTTATACTCAACGCCTCAGCCTCCAAAAGAATCGCATCCGAAACGTGGCCAATGGGTTACAGTTTTATCATGAACTGATATTTTTGGACATTAGTCACAATCACTTGCTTCAATCAGGCAATTTCATTTCGCAATCGAAGCTTGTAGAGCTTCATTTAAACGCCAACAAAATCGCACGTTTGGATCGAACATTTGGATCACAGCAAAGTCCCATGAACAACCTTGCTATACTAAGGTTAGTTAAGCGAAGTTTACTACGTTTAATACATGATTAGTGAGAACTTTATTATTTGAAAATCATATAGACTGTAGCTAACCTAGCCAAACTTTGTTGTTTTAAGCCTACAAAAAAACTTACTCGATACTATCGACCCCGGTGTATTCCTGTATACAAAAAATCTTGCAGAGCTTGACTTAAGTCAGAACTCCATTAAGCACTTAAACATCTCTGCATTCCTTGGATTATCAAATCTGCGCTTGCTGACACTTGAAGGTAATTTCATTGTTATTATTATTATTATTGATGTTTATATTTTTATTAGTATAATTTTATTTATTCACGACGGTTTTCTAATATCTTATGCAGGCAATGAATTGACGGAGATTCCAGACGT
Organism: Orchesella villosa; assembly: GCA_036850725.1. Classification (NCBI taxonomy): domain Eukaryota; kingdom Metazoa; phylum Arthropoda; class Collembola; order Entomobryomorpha; family Orchesellidae; genus Orchesella; species Orchesella villosa. The sequence continues at coordinate 14,124 of JAANSM010000628.1, read as the reverse complement.
GTTTTCTCAATCAACACCGATTCCTTCTACGCCTGGTGAAAATAGTGAAAGTGGTTTTGGTAGTGATTCCAGTAAATACAAAAATGGACTACTTCCACACCTTCGAGAACTCTCCCTTGCAAACAACCCTATAGAGAAAATACGAAACAATGCGTTTACTGCAGCGACGTCACTTTTGACCCTTGATCTACGATCTTGTCAGATATCTACCATTGAGCAAAATGCATTCTCAAGCTTGACCATGCTACGTAAGCTTGTTCTTACTGACAATAATCTAGCTAACGTCCCGTCTTTCCCTTCCCTTCAACTGGAGGTTTTGAAATTGGGCCGTAATAACTACGATCGCATTCCAAAATACGCATTTGGTGGCTTGAAGAAGCTGAAAACTTTAGAAATCAATGGTCCTGCGCTTTCTCATATTGAGTCAGAGGCCTTTTCATTAAATTTAAACTTGGAGAGTGTGGACATTTCTACTTGCAAGCAACTTGCTACATTGCCCTCAAAGCTATTTAAAAATCTCAGTGGATTACGGAATCTTGTTTTAAAGGTAAGAATTTTATAATATCTTAAGCATTTTTAGTCCGATTCAACTGCAATGAACAAGCATAATAATTCATCTCACATATGACACAATAATTACATGAATTGTGGAAGGTCGCTATTATAATTTTTGAAAATTATAAGAACGTATAATTTTACATTAGTTATGGGAATGCGCACGAGACAAAATATCTGTAGTTAAAGTTTAGATGGTTTAAAAGTGGTGAAAGTTAAAATCTTTATGTCTGCACACACAAAGAACTTTTGGTACATCTCATTATATATGAGAAATCCGAAGTATCCGATAGACTTAATAACTAAAAGACAAAATACAACTGTCTTTTTACTACGAATACAGGGGATGGGATATGGAAGGTGCTAGTACTTTATACAGACCTCCCAGTGGAGTCTCCACTCATCGTCATCGTCAGTTTATCTATTTAATTTTTTATCCGATTTATAAACTTTTGCATTTTGCATACAATTTCTTATTCAAGGAATTTTGTAGTTATCCTATTAAAGAAAACGAAGCTTTCAATAATCCAAAATTATTTTACTTTGTGTTTGAAGGAAAATCAGCTTTCCTTCTACCAAAGTAGGTTGAACAAATATTTGCAAAAGTCCAATTCGCATGTAAGATTGAAGATGCTTGACTGCTTGTGACGCAGAAATCGCAGTCAAGTCGAGTACTAAAAGTAGCTGATGGGAGCAAGGAAAGGACTCGTTTGAGATCTTTAGACAGTATTATATATATATTATGTATTAGGTCAAGTCCTATATAGACTTTGATTTGTAAATTGCAGATATTTCTATAGATAGTGCATAACTTCATATTCACAAGGTATTGCGAATCTATTCCCAGTAGAAACTCAGGTAAAACGGGTAAAGCCTATAAAGCTGTAGCGTAGGCATTTAAAAAAGAGAGCTAAAATGCAGAAGAAAGCAAACATGCCGCATCGTTAGTCAAAAACAGTTTTCCAAGTTTTTGTCAAGGGAGAAACAGATTTTACGAGGAAAGTGGAGCAGCTAGTCAGGAGGGTTGAAGTCCCAAGTCTAATCAGAATTTCTGCAAAAAGATATTCCCATACACAAGCACGACAAACCATATTTTGTCATAGTACATTAGAAATTCACGACAAGTCAACAACCTAAATTGTAGCATGAACATCACGTAACACATTCAGAATGTTTTCTGTTTTTGAGAATTAGGTTTCTGATATGTCAACTTGTTTTTTGACCAGTTTTCGTGAAAAAAGAGTAAAATGCATTGCATTACGTTGTGAAAAAGTTACACAGACCAAGTTTTCATAAGCGAAGAAATCTCTTTGAGTCAGAATCAAATGGACCGGAAATGACAGTGATATTTCAATTAATTTAATGTCTTGTTCATTCCATAATTTCAGGACAATGCTCTACAAAGTCTTCCTGAAGACCTTGTTAGTTGGACAAACCTACACTCTTTAAGACTGGATGGTAACCCAATCAGGTGTACATGTGAGTTGTTCTGGTTGCAAGATGTTCTTCTTCAGAATCGCTTGCGAAACACTTCTTCCTTCGTTCTCTGTGCGGAACCAAAGGAAGTTAGAGACAAAAAATTCATTGAAGTATCAACAAATGATTTGAATTGCTACCTCCAAGGACCAGTTCAGAAGACCATTTTGGGAATATCAATTTTCGTTGCCGTGATCTTCCTGATCATTTTCTTTTTCCTTTTGTACAAATACCATGATAAGATAAAGAACACATGTAAGCGGGGCTTCCGTCGTCCACCAAGACGAAAAAATCGTAGCTCCGTCATTTCCTCATCAGCTAAAGAGCTCGACACAGCTACCAAATCATCGTTCCTTAGCCAAAGTGCATACCCTTTCTCCGATGACGAGTTCCAGGTGCGGGCTTCCCTAATGAGTGGAAGTCCAGGCCCTGGCTCAGGTGGAAACTTTATGCATTCCACAAGTCATTCCTTAAATCCAGTGACAATGAACTCTTTAAATTACCCATATGGGGCAAATAGTAGTCACAATAATCATAGTCTCCGTTATCCCATTACGCACCACCATCATACCTCCGCCAATAAATATAGTTCTCCAAGTTATAATGAGTATGATGCTCCAATCAATGCTGTAAATTATCCACAGTATTCCCAACAACAAACTCCATCTCAAATAGATTTGCCTATTCAATATCCTCTTCATCAGCAGCATGGCACTTTACCAGGAATGAAGCCCATCCCTATCACTGAACTTTAGCAATTAAGATATTAAGCTATTATATGTGAATATTATAACTTATATTTCTATGATGCCTGTTCAAGTTTTTATAGAATGTATGTGTGTATATATAAAAAGTTATACAGTTAATACGAACATATAGATAATGAATTTCGTGTGTGCATGTACTATAATAACAATAACATGCAATTTTTTTTTCAGTAACTAGTTTTTTCTTTATGGGTCGATAATCAAGCTCATTTGTATGTGTATTACGTAGCTAGTAATTGTAAAAAAGCGGCGATAGGTTATAATACTAATACGGTTAATTTCGATGTTTTTTTTGTATATAGAGTAGGTTTTGTGAAATATAACTTTAATATGGGGGTACACGAGGTTTTCTACGGTTCGAAAATGACATTTTTGTAGTAACTATTTGGGTGATGTTGACTGTAATTGTCATTTCTTAAGTATATTATGACTTATGTGTAAACATTGTGCAGCTACTAAGCTACTATCGCATCGGCAGAGTAGCCCGCATTCCAAAAAATGATTTCAAGAGCGACGAATATTGTTAAAGCGTAAGAAAAAACGAAGAAAGTGTGTTATTTTTTGTCAAGTTCGTATCAGTAAGAAAAGTCAATGAACTGCATCACTCTCGTTTTAAAATATAATTAATTACGTATACTTCAACAACAGTATGGATATCTTCTTTTTACAAGGCAAGCGTTCTCCAATTTTACTAGTTTGCCTTTGTCTTTAATAAGAAAACGGAGAAAGTCACAAAAAGTAGAGGAGCTACATAATATTCTACCATTATCTTGCTCAGAAAAATTAATATATAAAAGATAAGATCCTAAAATGATGGATTTTACTCACTTTAACCATTACGGGGAAAAACAGTGCATCGATTGTGCTAGATTCAGAATTTTGACGTTGAATCGAATATACCACATTAAATTACTATCAAGTTTGGTTATTGCAGTCCACATTGATTTTAACCCTCCCAAATCGAAACTACTTAATAAAAATTTCATGCTGATAAAATGATACGATTAATGAAAATGGAAGCAATAAAAATATTTAATAGGCAATTTTTCTGTCATTACTATTAAGTGAAGTACATTGAAAATGTAATTCCGAAATATGTATACAGATAAATGAAAATTTGGCGTGAGAAGAGTGAGAATGAAATTTTCCATGATGAAAAATGAGGTAAGGGGGGGATTCCAGAAGATTATAAAAGCTCCTTTCAAATGTTTCTAAAAAATTTGTGAATGAAAATCCGAATTCGACAGTCCTTCGTCTACTAAAATTCGTAAATCTTAAAATATCTTAAGAATTTAAAGTTAAATGGAAAGAGTTGACTTATTATGTAAGGCCTACAAATTTTATGACATCTTTAAGTAAAATTTGTTACATCTAGTCAAATAGCCATTTGTTTATGGCTCGTCCTATTTAGTTAAACTTGATCTTCATGTATCATATCTGAAGTTAATTAGTTTTATCTATGTTAATTATTATTTTCGTTGAGTAGTACCGAAGTTGATGTTACCCAATTTGATTTAGGTACATACATTTTTTGTTTCTCCTGTTCCCAATCCAAGATTGGTAGAAATCTTTAAGATATGACTGATGTATAAATCTTTGATTTTTAAGTTGTGATTTCAAATGTTTGTAGTGTTTTGATTATGAAGATTGTGACGTGCGTAAGGTTGAATCTGAGTTAATACCGTGAATGTATAGGTATGAATGATTTTCATGGTAAATTGTAGCTTTGGGGTTCACTATATTATCGCGAATTCTTTGTTTTTGTTAACTATTTGAATATGTATTACGGATAATTTAATGTACTTCGTATTTCTGAGTAACTGACAGCCAGTTACGTACCGTCGTATAGCAGCTGTCAGCTGCCAAAAAATAAACTATGAGCAACTTATGGAAATGCTGTACCTTTTTACTACTTATTTGACTGGGGTAACTTGATTATTGGAAAATATTTGCTTGCATCTGACATACTGGCATCTTGTAACATTTGACATTTTTGCAGGGCTTTCAGAGTCTTCAGACTGACCCTTCCATCCGATAATACCATTTCTCATTCAACGAAATGTAACACAATATGATTCAGATTTAAAATTTAGACATACAAAGTATGTGAATAACAATAGAAATGTTCAAATTTTTTAGAGAAAATGATCGTCAAATTTATTGTTTCCTTTTGAAACATATTTTACAAAAAAAAGCCAAAAGTTTTAGCAATAAAATAGGACCAGAAGTACAATTTGTTGATTCCACAGCTTTGCATAATAAATTGTAAGCTTATAGATATAAAATAATATGGAAAGTAAAAGTATTTACTTGGAAAACTCATACCGCATCTGTCATCCACCTGAACAAGTTTCAACCTTCCGTGACACTATAAACAATGACGGAAAGCATTATGGTTTGATTGGCAGATTACGTCGAGCAAATATTTTTTGGCGTTACAGATTAGATTAATAGCTTTTTAACACAGAATTTCTACACAAAAATTGTCACGAGAGAATATCAATAAAATAAAATTACAAAACCTGGAATCAAGTTCTGTGGACCCAAAATGAACAGTAAATGTGAAGTAGCATATTAAATTAAAATTGACATATATTTTGAAAGCGGAAAGTCAAAGTGGTAAAGTTCGCAAGATCTATAAGACTCTAAATACTATTAATAGCTTGAGAACAAGTTATTTAGCCTTTATCAGTCTGCGTTACATCTCATCATAATAAAAGCTGTGTAGTTCCGAAATGCATTCATCAGATGTGAGATGAACTCTTGATTTTTATTATTGCATGAGTGATTGTGATATATATTATAATTCTTATTCCTTCGAACTGGGACAGTCTAAAACTGCATGTACATGAACGTACACTACATATACTAAACCTAGATCCAGATCGTTTAGTTTCCCTAATAAATTCTACATCGAGAAATTTTTGCCCATGAATACATGAGTCCGTTGTGCTTTATTAGCCTATTTAAAACGATTTTTTAGCTCTTGTAATCTAAAGTTAGTAATCTCAATGTATTCTGTAAACTACTCATTAGTAAACCCTGCAATTATTTTTCTGCAAACTACTATATTGTATGTTATTTTTATCTAATAGCAATTCGTATAGTGCACAATTCTCGGATAAGTTGTGCATAATTAGTCAAAAACAATAGCACACAGCACTGTTCACCAAACCCCATTATATAGATATCATTAAATGATTAAAAATCTGCAAAAGCTTGGTTACAATAGTCATAGTCATACGGTTTCCGTTAATATGCCAGAAAGAGAAAGAAAGAGTTACAATCTTACAATATATTTTTTTCCACAACCTGTATTCTATCAGCATTACCTGACGAGTACTTTTAAAAGGTATTTGTGACAAAAAATTCACTTCGTTTCTTAAAATTAATGTATACACAGTTTTACTTCTTCACTAGAGTGGACACGTAGTGTTCGCTTGTTTATTTAAATCATACATCATATCATATATAGCAATCAAGCAGTACGGCATTCACCATAAAATCTTTTATTCCGTCGATACGTTTATTGAAATCAAAAGTTTATTTCGAGAATGTTTATTTTTAGAATATCATCTAAACGAGAATATCATTATAGCGAATATATACAGTTCTAGTGAGAAGAAAGTTCGTCAAAATTCTTACACGCGAAGTTTTAGGTACTCGAAGTAAAGGTACCATGTACATAATTATATTTAAAATAATCATCACTTTACGTCAATTTCACCTTGACGGACAAGAGCTGACGGCAACACTTGCAGCAGAGTTACTGGACGCGCTTTCAATGACGGAGTTCGCCTTCGAGCTAACGGATGACAGTCCACTTCGTTGTGATTGTAGGCTTGACATAGAGCCTCTATCATATGAGATCATACATAATTAATTTATTCTGACGCTATATAGGATGGAAAGCATTGAGGGAATGACTTATAAAAAACGATAGATACCTGTAGTCCGATGACTTTAGGACTTCGTAATAATACATGACTTTAGCTTTCGACGTGGTGATGGAATCCATCAAATGATGGCTGGTTGGAGCTACATCTTGAAACTTCCATTGCAAAATGTAGTATCCAGTATGATTTGTAACATGCGAACCCTAAGGATAAATATGTAATGCTTCGTTTATCACGTGGACACATAAGGAATTAAAATCTATCAAATTGCAAAGAAAAACATTGCTAACCTGAACTGACTCTCCATCATGGCAAACAATGCTTGTTTCAACACGGAAAAAATCATGCCCTTCTTTCCACTGCTTGTCAATTACTGATTTATGATCGTTTTCAGTCAGACCAGGAGTTGTTTGGAGTGTCCCATTCGGCGTGGACACTGGATTTTTAGTACGAAAGACTGAAAAGCAAATGCTATGGCGGAGTACGTCAAAATCCCACGTTATTACGCTTCCCAAATCCTCATTTAATAATACAACTTCATGAACCTACCGGAAAATCATTAAAATGTTTTACTTAAATGTTCAGCAAGCTCAAGAGATGACAATCTGCCAATTAATGTTATCGTCTTACCTGTCCCTTTGTCAAACTAACAGATTTGTATATGCTTTCATCTGACAACGCTACGTGTTCCAGTTCTTCATCAGGCATATAATGGCTTTTAGGAACCAACCCACCTTCTGGGAATGATACCTATTGGAAGCAATAAATGGTAGTTAACATTCACATTCGGTTAACGCTGGTTATATAAAGACTCTTTATTAAACAGATTAGTTTTTTACAGTGCAAGTTCCTCCAAGGAAATCTGGAAGATAGTCGTCTGGTATATAATCAGGAAGACCTCCAGGGCCTTGATAGTCATTACCAGCATAGAAGAAAAACTTCGAGCAGGTTCGTTCATCTAATGAAACAAAACAGGCACAAAAAATTTAGACAAAACTCATGAAATCACTGAATCAATAAATCGACTAAATTATGAAAACAAAAATCAATTGTAACTTACCTATAAATGTACGGACCAGTGTCCATAAAACTGGAAATACTCTTGGAGCTCTAATTATAAGTACTCTTCCCATAGTTTCAGGATAATTAGCCTCTACTATTTCAATTATACGAAGCAAAGCACGTATACCAGGTCGCCAAAGGTGTCGCATGTTTAAACCTTCGAGGTCAAGTAATAGAGTCCATGTTGTGACAGGATGTCCGGACTGAGCAGTAGCATCCTCAATATGCCTCAAACCCTCTTCACAGCACTGAAGTGTCATTTTGAGAAGGCCTTCTTCTCCGACTGACTTAATTAACCCTTTCACATCCATCATTCCCAGCCTAAGTACGAACAATGGCTTCCCATCTATTTAAATAATACAAGGGTAAATGTATAGTAAAACATGGCAGATACGAATAACCCAAATCTGAATTATTTATGTGCTTCCATGTTTTTACCTTACCTTTATCATGATAATGCCACCCTCCTGGAAAATAATCTTTAATTACTTCTACTGTCTCATATTCAGATAGAATTTTGTCGACTTGATATTTTTTTCTCCAGTTCAATGATTGAGACAACATTTCACGAGCCTTTTCGATGTTGAAGTCTCTTGCTCTCAAAAATCGCAATATCATGGTGTCACTAGGAAGCTGAAAACGAAATCAATTTGAATCCAATTTACTATCAGTAATTAATTACTTCTTGTAACGGATATTTCAACATGATTTTACTGATCCTTTAGTTTGGCTTACGTTTCCTTTCTGAAGGTGTGCGAGCCAATTTCTAAGTTGTATTAACTGAGATTCTTCCATCGGCGACAGTTCTCCTAAAAATCGTTGGATGTAGTCTGCGTCAAGGCGAAATTTATTCTCTTCCTCAGCAAAGGACTCCCGTCGCATGCTACTGTGACTGCCCGAACTACCTTTATCACCAGCTCCAGAGTGTTGTCTGCTCAGGCTGTTATGGGATATGAAGCTGGAACTTGCTACTTCGGAACTTTCTTCAACCACTACACTCTCAGTGTCATTGTCTTTGATGCTATTATCAATTGAAGTTTTCCTAAAATAGAATAAAATATTTTTTTTACCAAAAACTAAGAAATAATCATACATATAGTAAATGTGATGTAATTTCTGAAGTGAATGAGTAAACTTTCGGCAAAGCATTACCTTGAAGGTGGTTTTTCTATTTCTGTCTCCACTTCCTCCTCTTCTTTAGGAGCATCGTTAGTTTCTACCCACTGTGGAACCTCAGTAATCCCCTCTTTCTTTAACTCCTCGATGAAAAACTCAATAATTTCTTTCCCCTGCAGAAAATACCAATAACTAATTAGAAATAATGACTACGATTTAAAGTCTAATAAGAAATATATGAAAATGTTCCGAATGTCATTCGGTAAACGCAAAGAGGGAAGCATCACTGTACCTTTGCAATGTTAGCGGAGTATTGCTTAATCGCCAGTTTCTCAACAACATTTTCAAAACCATAAAATGACTTTATTTCAAGACTAGCTGCTTGATCAAAACAAGTCCAGCTTGGGTTTTCTGGATGAACCTGTGATTAAATCAATTTCGTTAAATTTATAAACACTAAAATTTAAAAAACTGGGTTCGTTGCAAAATTCAAGAACATTAATTTCATTACTTACAAAGTAATTGCACACTTTCCTATGTGATTAAATCAATTTCGTTAAATTTATAAACACTAAAATTTAAAAAACTGGGTTCGTTGCAAAATTCAAGAACATTAATTTCATTACTTACAAAGTAATTGCACACTTCATGAATTATCACCCGAGTTGCAAAGCTTTCGTTATATGCTTCAATTTTTAATGCACGATTTCTTCTATCCAAGGAATTTACTTGAATAAAGTATACATAGTCTACTCCAGCAATTTTCTTGAGCAAATATGGGGCTTCCACGTTTAATTTACATCTTCGCTCAACGACTTGCGTTGAGCCATCTTCACCTTCAGTTTCCTTAATAACATCAGACCCAACGAAAACAGGGATCATCGGACAAGTTGGAAAGCGACGCTCGTAAGCCTGAAACAAAAAACAAGCAAACTTCGTTAATTTAAACTTATTTAACACCAACCACTTTTCTAGCAGCATCCTGTTCATTCTTAACCAGAGTTACAATTCACCTTAATTAATTATAAATTCCAAGGTCTAAAATATACACTTTTGTTTTCCTTGCCATTCTTTTCTTCTCCCATTAATAATTCAGATGAAAGTAGCGAAATTTTACACAACCATGCAACCTATCGATTATATATGTATGTTCAAACGTATGCGTGTGTGAATGTGCACTAAACACACCCCCAAATACTACCGACATGAAACAAAGTCCTTACTAACCTTACTAACTAATCCAAGGTTAACATCGTACATTCAAATTCAGATTAGTTTATGTGAAAATAATAATAGGTAAAGTAGCGATTGTGAAAGACAATGTTTTTTATTACAGTTTGCATCCGGTGTCTACGGCTAAGTCATGTAATCAACGGCAATTTAATAAGTAAAATTTACTTCGAGATCCTGCTGGTACTGGAACCAAATGCAAATTGCTTTTATCTAAATAGCCTAAACCTTCGTGCAACATCGATATATACATATATCATATCAATCATCAATCCCATTGAATCATTGTGCAATAGTGCAATTTACAAAATTCCGTACTTTGGTTTGGTCTTCACAAGAAAAATGTCTTAGTTATGACTTTTATGAGTTGCGAAATATTACCTTTGCCTAACTTCTGATATTTTTTTGAGTTACAAAACGCCTTTTTACCCTGATTGTCAAAGAAGATAGCATGTTAAGTATACATGTAAATGGATTTACATACGAAATGAATGTTGTACATTCTGTGTATCTGCGGAGAATGAAAGTTCAGCGGAACACGAATACTTTTGGGTCAAATTTATTAGCTTATGATTATGATATTCATCATAAGCAACGCTATGGCACGATCAGAATACTTTCTTTGCCTTTCACAATAAGATGAATAAGAATAAGAAGAAGAATAATTAAGTTCATAAGCCATTTATTTCACATTCCTAGTCTGACAAAATAACTGCCAATTTGCAAGACTTTAGGAGGCACCTAAAATTAACCTACAATTTCCAATTACGTATATGAACCGTTGAGAAAGGAGTAGATAGAAATGAGTTACTATACAATTAAGCCATACCAAAGCTGTCATGTGACCATTAAATTTTTATTAAGTACAATAAAATATTCATGGTTGATTATAAAACTTACCATCATTATCAACTCGAAGGGATATTTATAGACACGAACGGGGGACTGGTATTTTTGAACCATCTTGAAGGATTTTGTCTAACACGAGTAATTACACAACAAAACCTTCTTTTCTGCACTTCACCACTAATCTAAGTCTAAGTTTCACTTTCCCCGTGTCGCAGAGGGCAGTAGTAGTCGGTGGTAATAGGAGAAAGTGGTAGAATATTATGCAGAATTTTTGTGTATTGAACTCCCATAAGCAGTGATTTGGATTGAATTCATTGTCACTCCTGAAAACTGAGAACTGTAGTTGTTCGAGCGTTCGTTGTTAAAAATTGAGACGGGATTGGAATTGCACGTGGAAACTTAATAAAACTATATGAACGCTCGACGCTCCAATCAGTTAATGCGTTTGTTGACTCAAAAAGTTAACTAAAATGGTAATAGCACACGGCTACTTTAATTTTTGCAGCAATGGGAGTTAAAAGTACTCCGACTTTGCCCCCAAGTTAGTCCAGACAGGCTTGATTTATAAAAGGTATAGTCTTTAAAAGTAATGCGAACATGTGTAGGAGTAGTATATATCTAATCTTAAGTCAGAAGAATTTCAGTTGCTTGACGGCTTTACACACATGGGTTATCATGAGATAAGAAGAAATTTATATCTGCAGTGTATTTGCTGGCAGCAGAAGTCAAAGGTCGAAGCAGCAGATGATATATATAAAATATTCAGTCTGGAAATTGAAGAACGTCAGAAAAACAGCAGCTCCTTGTTCTTATCGTTCATTGAAATTGAAGGCGTCACATGCAATTACTTTGCGTTGCTGAGATCCTTTTATAATTTTCTCAGATATCTGAGAGGCATATTGGTGATTGATTGGTATCAAATTCCTGTTGAAAGAAGAAAAATATTTTTTAGGATTTCATTATCAATAATGTAACGGTTTAAAATATGTCTGTTAAATCAAAAGCATTGTATTTGAAAAGGTCATGAGTCAAAATACGGCGTAAAAGCTTGTTCAATAAAAATACTTTGGTCGTAGTCGTAGAGTCAAAGCAAAGCCATAGGCTTGGTTTGTCCCAAACTTGAGTCCTATTCTAACAAGTAGCGTATTGTTGGCCAAGCGGAAAAATAACAAGATATCTTATATCAACCACTGAAACTTGTGATATACTTCTATTTGTAATACATTTCTTGTTCTGATAAGCTAAGCCGCGACAATAATAGAATCAATGCTAACTACATGGAATTGGAAATGTTCTCTGTATAAAACGATTCAAACTCTAATCCATAAGCTTATTCCATATATGAGGAAATGCCTTTCTTCCATGTATGTAGGTCACGTAGTTCTAGTAATAGACAGTCAGACAGTCAGTAAGCCAAGTCAGCCCTGTGAATATACAGCAGTAAGTAATAGTAAGCCATTTTTTTTGAATGTATAGCCACTACGGTTAGCTCATGCATCTGTCACAATAACATAAAATGATGTGAACTGTGTGCAGGTCACGTGTAGGGAAATAATAATATGCCAATATAATCTGCAAAATTCATTCTTGTTTTTTGTCACATTTTGGCATATATCACCGACACCATTGACTATTATAGGTACATCGCGTTAATCCTCGAAGTAAAGAGGAATAATAAAATACACACAACAAGAAATCTAATTCCAATGAACTGTATTGCAAAATTTTGTTGTGTTGTACACTCATTTTCTCGAGTTGTTTCCTCATGGCATGGCATGAAAATAATAATTCATTAACATTATCTAGCATCAAGTTACTAATACGACAGCTATGCTTTATTTTCCTGCCTCGGCCAGGGCCGCCAGCTACCTCTTTGGTACTGTTGACTGTGACGTGACTGACTGCATATCAATGTCAGAAGATAAGGACAGTGAAACTGGAAGCGAAAGCAAATTACGGGCTTTGTTTCAACCATCCTCTGACTAAGCCCCTCACTCACTCTCACTAGTATGATTTCCCATGCTATTCATTAAATCAAATCAAGGCCTAATAATTTGCCTAATTAATAGTATGATTTATTGTGTTATTCTGGTAGAGAAAATAATCTTGACTATAGCTGTGGTTCAATGCTGAATGTCCTCCTAAACTTAGGTGTATAGATGTATGGCGAATGATGGCGATCTCGCACGCTTATGCATGCTTATAGTTTTGTAGGCATTTTCGAGTTCCGTTCCATGCATACTAAACCGGTGCATCATCTCTTGGACCCTTTCAGTATATGAGATTCAGTAAACAATCCAAAATCCAACGCTAACAGCCACTATGCCATTAACTATTAACTGAAAATCCATAAATGAGACCGTGCACGAAGTCGTAAATTTTGTCCAATACGCTAAGTTAGAATATTATTAATATGCAGCAACAGCAATCGTGGGTAATTAATCACATGCAGTCATTCACTTTCATAAGTTTTCTTTCTGTTAATAGCTAATGTAAATTGCTCAAAGCTGGTGACAATCTGCTGGCAATATTGAATATGATATGATATGATAATAGGATCATTACATTATTGATCTACTGGTGACTGGTGATTATTATTTAGTACTTTTAATGATATTTTTGTCTGAAAAGGGATAGATATTTTTTATGCCAACCGCACCATACATCATAGTTGATAATGCTTCCCATTTTAAGTTAGAACATAAATATTTGTTAACAAAAAAAACTAAATATTATGAAATATTAGACTACGCGATATCCTTAATAGTTTTTATAATTACTTCCTTAAAGCGAATAAAATAGATCGAAGCTGAGATAACCTACAGGCGACCTTACCAAAATCAAAATACGATGGTACGATTCTCAGGTTGAATGCGAATTAAAAGTATATTAGTTGCTGATAAAGTTGAAAGTCTAAATGCTAGTATACTACCGGTCTAAAATCTTATCAAAAATCCATGCCGATTCTCTCTTCGTTGTTCCAGAATATTCCGGATGATTTTTTACTAAATGCAACGCTTTTAATATTAGCATACCGTTAAATGATGACTCCCTGTTATGGTAAGGGTAAGTACTATGTGTAGGTATTATGTTATTACTTATATTATTTATAATTTTTATCATTGACTTGAATTTAAGGTATGGTATGAGTGATATACATATACCAAGATAAG
>JAANSM010000627.1:0-25532 GCA_036850725.1 Orchesella villosa | reverse complement strand
TGGAGATATATTTAAAGTTGTTTCGTCGAATGTTACAGAGCCTGTGCGACCTCTACTGTTGGTAGTGCTGTTGGTGCGGTTTAAGGATTTACGAGGGGTATTCTGAGTATTCTCCGAGCTCTTTACTTTTCCCAAACTGCTTGTCACTGGTGGAATGTCCCCCATTTCGTTTAAAGTTGCGTGATAAAAGTTATACCGGATAAATTTACATTTTTAAGTCTGAAGTTTATATGATATCATCCATTTTCATGAATACTACCTTCGTAATAATAATTTGGTATACAATGGGCAGCCGAAACTTTCTATTCACACACGAATTCCCTTTTGCAATCGCATTTTTGCTAGCATGCAATAGCACATAAAAGAGTTCCATGGAAATGTTAGGTAAATCCAGGTTGAAGGAGTTGAGGGGACGAATATAATAGGGCTATCATTGCACTGGACACCAGTGGCCTGCCTATTTATCATACATGTATTTCCCTGTAATCCAAACAGCAAACCACAACAAACAAGATAAGTTCCAGGTATGATTTAGTACTAAGGATTTTTACAAATAACGCGATATCTATCATGATTAGGCAACATGGTCTTAAATCTTATTTACAAGACTGTGTGGGATGAATCGGAATAGCTGAATTTGCTTATAATCAATGGTTCGCTTGTCCTTTCCTATGAACTCGACTCATATTCATATGAAATGGGCTCGTATAATTTGCAGGCAGTGTATGTTTGTAAATGTATGATCCAAGATTTGTATGTGGTTTATTTAAGTGAGATTGGTAAAGTTGATGCTGTTAATTTGATCATGAAAATTGTGCCCAATGAAGTTCTCTGTTGTGCTGGTGGTGACTGATTTCTCTCGATTTCTCGATTAGAAATTAAACCCGAGTAACGAGTAAATACGATCCATGTGTTTTTGTATGCCCAAGATAAACCTCCATAGCTATTCATATATTCATTGATGTTAGGTAAAGTAAAGCACATAGCTTATGGCTTAAGCTCAGTCATTCTTTGTACGCACATTTGTTTACAGGAACAAAAATTGGTGTTGCATTTATTTATTTCACACGTTCTCTGCTGCGCGTATTGTCTAATTTTCAGGGGTATAAGCATTATGGGCTTCCTTTCTGAAACGCAAAAACAATTTTACAAGGAAAATGGGTATATTTTATTGGACAACGTGTTTTCTGAAAAAGAAATTGATCAGTGTGGCACAGCGTACGATGAACTATTCGAACTAAAAAGGTCACAGGAGTACAATATGGAGGCAACTTGGAAAGGAAGCTGGAATGAGAGCTCGAAAAATAATTCAGTAAAATCATACCTTGAAAAAGTTTACATTTACTTAAATCTATAGCTTTATAAGATTATTAAGTAAATCCCAATAATATAACGCTTGACCATTTGCTGTAATTGTAGGTTCTATCAATTCATAATTTACAATGTCATTCATCCATATTCACAAAAGTTCTGATGAATGATAACCTACTGGATGCTGTGTCTGATATAATTGAGTCACCGAATATTTTACTGCATCACACCAAAGCACATATTAAACCTCCAGAGAAAGGTGCCCCATTCCCAACGCATCAGGTAGCGTGTTTGATCTCTATAAATGTTATGCCTTCTGTTTTGGCGTGACCTATACGGAAACAGAACAAGTTTGTAAATACTATTTTAATTTATATCTGCAGGATTACCATTATTTTCCCTACAAGAACGACTCATTTAGTTGCTGTGTTTGTCCATTTGGATGATAGTGATCCAGATAATGGAGGACTGGCAATTTTTCCAGGATCCCATTTGTTGGGTCCTCAGGAGAACAAATCGGATGTCCCCACAAATTTTTACGTTGACCAGGTTCATTTAAATTGAGTATACGCGGAAACTGTTTCAAATTTTCCAAAAAATCATTTTATTATTTATCTATAGGAAACATTTGCATTAAGCAAAGCATAAACCAGTGATTGCTAAGAAAGGCCAAGTACTGATTTTTTCATATCTTTTGGTACATGGATCCTTCCCAAATGTGTCTTCGAGGAATAGACGAATGCTGCTTATTCAGGTGCATAAATTAATATAAATAAATGGTGCATGAATGTATGTATTTTCAAAGGTTAAGACCATATAATACATACTTATAAAATCATAAATAGTATTTATTCATAAAATTGGATTTTTTTAGCTTTTGTCAGCAGAAGATACTCCATTGAGGCAGATCCATATGTCTCCCTGTCACGGAATGGTTCTTCGTGGGAAAAATGTCAGGCGAAACGCAGACTTAGCCAAAAGGCATGAGACTGATGGCACAATCCTTGCTGAAACGAAAAGTGCTAATTAGGTTGGAACGTAACTCTAATAAATGGAATAATGACTGTCCACAATATTCTCCTTTTAAGATATAATATGCAGTGTAGAGATATATATAAAACATGCTGTAATCTTTTATTATTTTATTTCTGGCAGTGATTTATTCATATGAAACCTATGTGTTAACCCACGATAAATTATGTCACTTTAATAAACTCCGTATTAAAATTTAATCATGCAGGTGTGTTTATTTAAAATAATTAAGGAGAATTTAAGATTTAACACACAATAGTCAGATGCATATAGTAAACACACTTGTGCAGTGTTGAGCATCGAGAAACCTTCATACATGGAATTATAGTAGGTTTACTTAGAAAACTAAATGTAGAATGTTAATGATACATGTACAGAAACTTGAAAGGTCACGGAAACGTGTGCATGGTGCATAATATGCCGTATGGTAGTATGTTGTATGTGTTATCAACCAAGATCTGTCATTGCCATCAATCATACGTCCTGTAGATGACAGTAAAAGTTAGCTTTTACACACCTATTTTTCAAAATTTAAAGTTTGAGGAATATTGCCTTAAAAGTTACAGTTTGAGGTTTTAATATTAATAAATTTATTGGCCTGCAATGCATATTATAGAAACATAAATTATGAAACACATTCCAGTGCTAAATGAATTGTAAGTATACATAGATGAAAAACCAAAAACAACCTTCTTTTAAACGAAGGTTGTTTTTCATCTATGAATCATATATATAGATAAGTCATGTCATGTATGGATTTATTTCAATGTCAATTCTAAAACACTTACAAATATGCAATTTATTCACGTATTAATAATGTTAATAAAATCCTTTATAAAATCTTTCTACCATGTATTCTTAGTGAACGACACAGCTACAAAGCTTGCATGAAGCAACAAAATTGTCCTTGAACTTAAAGTGTGAAAAACAGTTTTAATGATCAATTGACATAATCTAAATGGAATGTTGACGTTTGCATAAAGTTTTTAACAGCTAAGCACACATAAATAAAAGATTGCAAAATGTTATCATAATCTTAACTTTTATCCTGTTTCCCTTCTTTAAACCTCAACACACGGGCAGTCATAAATAGAAATACATATTTATTAACTGATTTTGTGTTTAGAAAGCATCAGTCAGATTATAAGTTGCAAGAAGTAAAGAACCACTAGTGCGACTAGAATACTCTGTAAAAAATCACAAAATTCACCATATTTTATTTCCAGCCATGGGACTGACTGCGGATCAAAATGGAATTTTATAAAAAGAACGGTTACATCCTCTTGGATAATATTTTCACAAACGACGAAATCGACGAAATGTGTCACACTTTCGATAAAGTGTTTGACTTGAAGAAAGTCCAAAATGCCAACATGGAAGCTACTTGGGAAGGAAGTTGGAAAAATAATGACGACAATCATACATCAAGTAAAAAATCGGTAAATTAAACACATTTATCCTCATATTTGTTTCTTTCATTTTATATTTTCACCATTAACCACACCTTTTTAACCGCATTTGATAAGGTGTTATCAATTCATAATCTACAATGCCACTCTGCCAGCTTTACGAAAGTCCTTGTGAACAAAAATCTTGTCGATGCTGTCGCTGATATTGTTGACTCGCCGAATGTATTGTTACATCATTCTAAAGCGCATACAAAGCCTCCAGAGAAAGGGACTTCGTACCCAGCCCACCAGGTATGAGTAGATACAGCGCTAGCTTTTAGAGAATTTATGAATCTATCATACTACAGGTGAATTATGTATTTCTATGTTTCTATGTAGGACTACCACTACTTCCCTTACAAAAACCACTCTTCCAGTTGCAGCCTTTATACATTTGGACGATAGTGATAAACAGAATGGTGGACTATGCGTTTTTCCAGGATCCCACCTTTTGGGGCCACTACAGGATAAATCAGATGTACACACACATCATTATGTAGATCAAGAGCGATTCCCAATCGAGAAGGCAACGCCAGTGAACGCGAAGAAAGGACAAGTTTTGATTTTTTCATATCTTCTGGTGCACGCCAGCTATCCTAACGTTTCCACAAGACAAAGAAGAATGTTACTCATTCAGGTGCATATAAAAAAAAATATATATAAGCTCTTATAGCTCTTATTGCTAATATCAGTACAATTCAATGAATGGAGATTTTCACACTAACATTTATCAATATAACTGAATGCTGCTGTGCTTTGAATGGGTTTGAAATAGATGGTTGCAGCAGAGGATAGGCCAACTAAACAAGTGCACATTTCTCCATGCCATGGAATGGTTCTTCGAGGACATAATGTTGATTGCCGAGCTGATATCAATCGAAGCTTTATTGGGGAAGTAGAATTACGATAACGTTATTGGACCAAAACATTATTTTGTCTCCATAAATGTATATTTATTTCTTCTTTATCGGTGTAACGGAGGAACCATGATTAAACGTATAAAATTTCTTGGAAATATTATTTGGTGAAACATCTTCAAAAATTAATGGTCGCTGTTGTTGGCGAATTACTTTCCTCACATTGGAATAAAGAGACTGATATTCAGATGAAGAGATAGGGTTGCTCCCAACTGCATAACTGTAAGATCCTCCTCCACCAGTCTGGCTGATTGAGTTAGCTCGCCCTTTGCTAGGTCTTGGACAAGACCTTTCACTAACCTCCTTAATCAACTCGGTCCAAAACTGTTCTTGTCGTCTACGAAAACCAGATCTAACTTGGAGTGAGTCACTAATAAAAAGGAATTCTTTTGTGTCTTCACGATACTGTGGCCATTCTAGCCCAGACTGAAGTGGTGACCCTTTGTGAATGAAATTTATCCAGAAGTCAACCATGACGTTAGCTACTTCCCTGTCTTGGGCGGATCCCTTGTAACCTTGCATTAAAAACAGGAGGTCTGAGCCATGAATGGCTGCAAAAAAGGAGACATGTCATGATAAATTTATTGACACAAATTAGTTACAGCGCATAACAATGGGTAAATTGTGTTAACGTGTTACCTTGTGTAATTGGCAAAACTTCTTCCTCGTCCTCTTGTCTCTTTTTTCGTTTCGCCTTCAGCCGACTGAATAAATTGTCCGTGTTCTCATTTTCCTCCCCAGAACCAGTGGGAACGTAATCGAAAACGTATAAATGTGCCGTAGCAAATCGACTCCATAATTTGGCCAGTGAGAGAGCTGGCATGTAAAACAGGTAGTCTGAAAGCATCTGTATGGATAAGGCATATTGATTCTAAGATTGAGATAATCCATTTTAGATTATGAGTACGATGCAAAATATTAACGCGATTTTTATTACTTCTTCAACCAAATCTTTCGCTTGATCCTGTCGTTCACTGACATTCAAACCAGCAAAGTATTCAAACGATACAAGTTGAGCAACCAAATCCGCATCTAGGCCAAATGAACTACGACTTAAAATAGCACGAATGAACTGCTTCAGTACATTTGTCCCACTGAATATTGTTGAAGAGAGCATTTCTTGCGGTTTCCCCGCTAAACCTGGAAAGAAAGTATAAGTATTTTATGCGCTTTTGCGTACTACGTTTTTCTTTAAATTTTCTTTTCTTTAACTAAATACTAACTTGGTAAAAATCCACTCATTTCTGAGCTAGTTATCCCGATAATAACGGGTACAGTTTCAAACCGCCCCAATGAGATTTTTGTCGCAGGGTCTTTATCAATTAGTGGAGGTAGAAACCTGCCATCGTCTTCCTTTTGTATGACAGCTGAGGGAGAACGGAACTTACCAAGGTGTCTCCCTTTCTATACAGTAAAGAGATTAGCGTTGGTGTTAATTATTCTAATGTGAATATTTTTATTCTTTATTTATCTCGAGGTTGAGGTCCTTTTTTAGCGTACTGTTAATTGCTGATCGGCACGTATAATGCTTTCTGCTTGTCTTTTTTGCATACACCTTACAAACTGAAGTGTGGGGAAAGATGGACAAGAGTTTTGCAGGGCAATCTCAGCAAATGTGAGTTTTTGATTTGTGTCAAGAGAAATAGGGCTTATGGGCACCCCACTCATTAAGATGAGACGGTGAAATAAACCTTTTTGCAAGGCAATTTCAGCAAATGTGAGTTTTTGATTTGTGTCAAGAGAAATAGGGCTTATGGGCACCCCACTCATTAAGATGAGACGGTGAAATAAACCTCTCGCCATTTCAGACGTGGCTAACAAACCAATTGTTGAAGCTGAGGAGCCCTGACCCATGACAGTTATTTGACTTGCGTCCCCACCAAAACTTGGTATAAACCGCTGTACCCATTCCAAAGCTAAAAGTTGATCAAATGCTCCCATGTTTCCGTTTAAGTCTTCATTGGCCACGCTTAAAAATCTGGGAATAAATACACCCATGATCATTCCGTCGTATTATTTTGTGGAATTGTAAATTAGTTCAATATGTATCACCAGCTTTTGGCTAACCCTAAAGATCCAAGCCTGTACTGTGGTGTAACAACCAGAATCTTATTTTGTAGAAACACATCAGGTTGCAAATCTTCAGCCGAACCGGAAGACAACACGGAAAACTTTCCTTTAGCAAATCTCTCTAAACTTTCCCCATGAAACCAAACCAATACTGGTAGCTTGTTTCCTTTGTTCTTAGGGTCGTCGCCCTTCAATCATTATAAAGCACAACACAGAAATAAATTGAGTATAGAAATCTATGAATTTTTATTAATGAAGTTGAATTTTAACGAACATTTTCCCCTGGAATGAAAATATTCATTTTCTTTAGCAAACCTCTCTAAACTTTCCCCATGAAACCAAACCAATACTGGTAGCTTGTTTCCTTTGTTCTTAGGGTCGTCGCCCTTCAATTATTATAAACAATAAAGCACAACACAAAAATATGATCAGTATTGAAATCTATGAATTTTTATTTGTGAAGTTTAATTTTAACGAACATTTTCCCCTGGAATGAAAATATTCATTTTAAGACAATCCTCACTGCCAATTACAGCCCCTTGAGCCGATATTTGAGGGCATGGCTCAGCACTTCGTAAGGCCCGAAATCCACTCACGGGCAATTTTAAGACGGGTCTCTGAGTTACGATAACGATTATTCCCATAAATATTTTACAAATCTATCTCATTCGTTTGTACATTGTATAGACATTATTAATTACCTGATAGCGCAAACTCTTCACAGCAGGTTCTGCGTAACTAACTCCAAGGAACACATCTACTGGAAATTTATTTCCAAATGGATCGCTATAATTCACACGTTGTCCATACATCCGTGCATTCTCTCCTGGAAATTCCGGCACGTTAATTTTAATTTCGACGAGTTCCGCTCTTCCAATATTTTCAGTATCACGTTCACCATTTCCATCATCATCTAGACTGACGCCTGGAAAGCTCCGTTCTTGAGGATCTGCTTCTACAGAATTTGTTGTCGCTTCTTCATCCCCTGTAATTTGAATGGAATCAAATGTTTCAACTTCTGAAGAGTCTGCAACTTCATTAGTATCCGTTGCAAGCGAAAGCGAGCTCTTATGAAGGCTAAGAAGCTCGACCAGAATAATTATCAACTCCAAGACTCCAAGTCTCATCGTGAGAAATGGAAGGTGCCTACTACCTCATTTCCAGCTGCATTTATCTGTTTCAAACTACTGTCTTATTAATGAATAAACTAAAATGTTTAAGATCACATGCAAAAATATGAAGCTGATACCGGATATTCACATTTTCCCGTGACGTTCGTATGGCTCATATTTTTATACTTGCGTATCTCTTCATCTCAGAGTGTAGTATTCAATTTCAACGTATGCATGAATAAAAATTATTGAGAATACATAAGATCAAGATGCATAACGAACATAACCAAAACCAACCCTTAGCTTAGCATGTAGCAAATCAGTGAGGCATGCAACAAATGAAATGCAATCATTGAATAGAGATGGAGAGGTAAATGTACAACGTATCATTTTAACGTGTACGTGCATTCTGCAGAAACAGCTTGTTCTTGGTTGTCACAAAAAATCGCAAGAAAAACTGTGACTAATCATCAACTAAATGTTTTAGTTTTAACATGACTTTCAGCTACGTATGCACCAGACAAGAGACAAATGTTTGTCTCTTGTCTCACAAAAGATTGTTCCACTGCTACTGCTACAATTCAATCTCGAAGCCCTTTTTATGTATGTATGTTTTGCATGTAGTATCAATAGCATCTTCCCAAATTGTAATAAAAAAAATGTATCTTTTTGTACATTTTGAGTACCCCATCCCATCATTACCTTACCTTACCTGCACATCGTGTGTGTACAATGTGTGTACCTGTGTATACTACTAACACGTGTGTACTTGTAATTTTATTTACTGTATAATAAAAGTTGATTGATTGACATGTCCTATGTCCTTCATTCCAGATTTCAAGCGAAAGGCATTTAACATTTTTTCATAAATTAGTTAACATACTATTCCACCAAGTAGTTTAATGACGATTTGTTTCAGACAAATACAGAAAGTTTTGCGTTTTTATTGCCGACGAAATTAACTTTTTACATTCTACATTTGGATACATTTCAAATGTTTTCTTTCCGCTCCGCTACAAAACAATTCTTTGAACTTGCATCAATTAGTGCCTTATTGTTTAAGGTGTAATTTCATGATTTTCTGATAGATGTAGAAGATATATAATATTAAGTTTCAGTATATTTTATTACATGCCACAGTAAACGTGTAATTGTTGATGAGAGGTGATGCTTGACTTGACTTGACCTAATACATGTTTGTTAATTATTGTATTGGATTGGATGCATCGAGTGTTTCATTAGGAAATATTCAACAGTAAAATATAACAATACAAATACAGCCTACTTGACAATACATTTTTTTGTGTAAATACAAATATACTAGGACATTAAACAATATGAAATTAATTAAAAACATACGTCAGCATACAGCTTCATCAGATCCATTTCCCTTCCACATAAAATAATCACATTTTATCTTACGCTACTATTTTTCTTCATACCCGCACCTCTTTGTATTACATGGCAAATCAATAAGGAACTCAAAATAATCGAGATATTTATTTATATTTAGGTATAATAATAATAATTAATATAAGGTTATATGCTAGCATTCGAAATTCAGCCATGTAGTTAATCGTACAATGCGAAGACTTAACTTCAACTCCTATATGATAAAATACAGATTTAGTGAAAGTCACAATGGAATATAGAAGTTTATTATCAAACCGAAGTAGAGAATAAAAGATCTCGATTGACGCAGTAGTGGATTAAGCATTGAGATTGGCTCAAGCCCACACAGAAGTGACGATAACTTTAAACAGATATATTTAAAACAATACGCGTAGCCATTAATTGAAGTAGAGAATAAAAGATCTCGATTGACGCAGTAGTGGATTAAGCATTGAGATTGGCTCAAGCCCACACAGAAGTGACGATAACTTTAAACAGATATATTTAAAACAACACGCGTAGCCATTAATTACTCAAAAACAAATGGAGAAAGAAGAGAAATGGGACATTCTACTGAAAAAGGGAAGCAATAACAGATCCAACATCTACTCAGTCTTAAATCTACAAATAATCTTCTAATGGGTATGTTCGCTACATTCAATAATTTTACACCAGGCAAGAAAAAGTATAGTACTGCACTGGTACTCCTAATGTGAAAGGAAACTGTATGCATAATCAGATCTACTATGAAGATTCATGGATTACAAGAGTAGCATTTCTCTAGCGGACAATTAAAATACATAAAATTAAACATCATTTTAAAGTAATAATACTACATCATAGAAGATGCTGCGCTTCGTGGTTCTTTTACAATCCAACTTAAAAATATTTTATCATTCAAAGTTATATACCATCACCAGAGGTTTTCTTAAAATCATCGTCCTTAGCTATAAATTAAAACATCCATATATGAATCAATATATTCTTCAATAATACAATCCTGACAGTGTAAGACTCAGTTTAGAACAAATACAAATCAGTAATAAATTGTAGGAATAAATATAGACTACTAAAACAAAAACACGAAGGATTAAAATGTTGTGTCCACCCATCCTCACCGCGTGCGCAACTTGTAGACCACGAACGGATGACACTAACAAGCAAACTATATATTTCCATATCTGTAGACTCTTTCCAAACCTACATTACATTCCTGAGTTTGAGTATATTAATCACATTTGCTAACGCTACTAAACATTACTACTCCTCTTGTCGCCACTAATCAGCAAATTGTTATTGGTTATTGACATTCATGTAAAATGGAAATACATTTCGTCGTCAAAAAAAATGTACCACTAATAATACTATTACTGTGAAATCAATTAGCACAAAGCAAATTAAAAATATTTCATGAACTAGAAATACAATACAATGTAAGGTAGTTATTGAATACCCGCAGTACTTGCGTGCAAGCAACCAGACCCCAACGTTCACAATCGCAAGATTCGCAATCCAAAACAATACTTCTGGCTTGCTTTGCTTCTTCCAAAGTTCCATCTCCAAAATCTAATATTACCATGCTAAAACTAAAATGTTAGATCTATTTTAATATAATATTATGTAGTGTAATGATGTGATGCATGTATATTCAAACTTCAAGTTGAAACTGTTACACCTAATAGTGCAACCAGACCCCAACGTTCACAATCGCAACATTCGCAATCCAAAACAATACTTCTGGCTTGCTTTGCTTCATTCCAAAGTTCCATCTCCAAAATCTAATATTATTACGCAAAAACTAAAATGTTAGATCTATTTTAATATAATATTATGTAGTGTAATGATGTGATGCATGTATATTCAAACTTCAAGTTGAAACTGTTACACCTAATAGTTAAAAAAGGAATAGGTCATTTTGTACTGCATTAAATTGGGTAACCAGATCTTACAGTTTAGTGACGGTCAAATGTCGACTGTCGTCAGTTATTTTAAACTAGCCAAAGGTTATTAGCAAGTTATCAACAGAGTAACTTCTGCACACTGCGGATTCCCTTGTTGAAGTTTATGCCTATTTTAAAACTTCCTGTTATTTCAAAACAAGGAATTAAGACACGTACAGGCATTGCATGTTGATGTTAGTTTGATACTACACTATACATAGCTATCTTTCAATGTTTCTGCATCTAACTACTGCTTTGCTTTTCTATAGTCAAAAGGCTTATTTACATGCGTCCAGAAGTGCGTGAAGATGTAAGCAAATTTTAACAGTTTTTCCACCAATTACTCAAACATTTGCATCCACATTTCACACACACTTAAAAGTTAACAAATTTATAAAAATACTGATAGCTTAATGGCTTTGCAAGCAAGTAGAAATTGGCGGACAACGAGGTTGATTTTAAACCTTTAAAAAACTGTGCACCTCAACAAACACTTTCAACGTCCTCAATAACTTCATGTTATCACGGCACTATCTCGTCCATTTCCATCATACCCTCATCTGAAATAAAAGAGCGAGTGTAAGAATGACTTAGCAAACATAGAATGGAGTTCTAATTTTAGTCAGACAGCCAACACGTACCTCCTTCGTCATCGTACTCAACGTCATCTTGTTCTTCCTGACCATCAACACCGGTCATCCAACCCACAGATTCGTATGGTTTTAAATCATAAACACTGATACTCACCATTGTGAGTTTTCATTTGATTCTTCCTCCGAAATGGAATATCTTGTATTGAATAGTGTTCACTAATTCCTTTCACTTCCTGTGCAATTTTCTCTACGTAACTACGCTTTTCATCGATTGTGGCGAGGAAGAAATTTTTGCACACTTGTACTCGTGGATTTTCAGGATGTGGAAAGTAATATTTAAAGGTGCACGTTCGGAAGTTGGAATACTCTGTTTTCTTCGTGGCCATATCCACTCGCTCGATTCGCTCAGCAACCCATTGTCGACGCTCTTCTTCTGTAGGAATGGACCAGTATAATTGGAAAACATCCATGCGATCACCATCCGTCCATATATCATGACACCGATTTTGACACCTTGTATGGCAAGGATTTGGTCTCATTTCACGGACAAACCCGTTATGAGCTGCTGAATAACCGTCCGTTTCTGCTTTAATACCAGCAGAAGTTCTTATTATATTTACGGATCTGCCAGTGGGTGCATTATATGCCATCAAATTTTCAATTGTAGACATCATTCGTTTCGAATCTCCTCCCTCTGGCATGTCATCTTCATCTTCGGTTTCAACTGCAATGTAAAGCCAAATGTAATAATGATGAAACAACCTAATGTTAAAGCTCAGGCTGAGGCATAATTGAGCGATATTCGTATAAAATGTTACCTTTAACATATTCTATAGGTGCAACCCGTTTCAGTGATAAAGGTTTAGTGGGAGGAGTATTTCCAGCACGCAAAGGAGGGACTGGTCTATTAACCCTGTTAGAAGTAGTAGCTATTGGAGCTACTGGAGATGCTCGTAAAGATGATTTAAGAATAGATTCGGGTCTTGTCGCTGCTTTAATAATTGGTCTTCTCTCTTCTGCAACCAAACAAAAATATAATGTTCATATTCACCCACTTTCAACGTACTGATCACGGTTGCTTCTTTAACTGCATTGTTTTTATAAACTTACCCGATGCTGAAGAGTTATTTTTGTGTGCACCTTGTTGTGAGTCACTCGTCGTTAAACTAGCGGCTCGTAATACTGGTTTGGCTTTGGAGTTTGCTATTGTTATAGCGGTAGATAAAGATTTCGGAAGAAAGTTACGCGATCTACCTCCAGGAAGTGAATTCCCTCCAGCTGTCATTGCTGCCAATGTTGCAGCTGGAATCAACGGTGGCGGAGGTGGAGGTCCAGATGCGGCTGCAGGCGATGCATTACTACTAGTACACTCTGAAGAATGATTGGAATTGGAAGATGACGCAGGTGGTGACTGAATTAACGTCACAGTAACCGCAGGAGGAACAGACGGTGGCGTCGGCGATCTTGGAAGTTGATCCTCATCTCCTGAGTCCATCGTGGTCTTGACAAAACTCCCAAAACACGTCACCTGTCAATTTCATTAAATCAAAACCAATCAACACTGACACTCACAATCTTCTTCGACCTTCGTTTTATCAACAAAATCCTTACCAAACTGTTGCTGAATAAATTTTTCCATTAATAGCACCCTACTGGATAACTTCCACATATTTTCCTTCATCCCCGCCACATCGGATGCCATCTGCACATCCAGTTTACTCATATTTTCTTGTTTACACTCTCCTTTCTCTTATCAATTTATATCAGATCCAAAAGATAATTTCCACGTTGTGAGTAAATATATATTATTTGCAAAGAGATTCTTGTTTACATCTGCACCTCCGTTAAATACCGATACCACAAACACTGAAATTAAATACATAAACAATAATATTATTACTATCGGCTCGGCTCTGATAAGACCATCACATCCCACAAACATCAATACAATCTATTATTATGGTAAATACACAAATCCATTTCATTTCATGTACCTACATGACGCGACGTTGACATTTACAAATTTAAAACTTCATTCTATCTTTCTTATCGGGCGGAGCCACCTTCCACCTTCTCCACTTAATTTTTTAGGAATAACAAATGTCCTTCTTCTCCACAGAACGTTGTCACTCTCTCCCCAATCATCCAATCCACTGTTTTACATTAGAGCTTCCTGTGTTGTGCAATGAATAATGTTGAATGGGAGTTATGAGCGTAATGTACATACACATTTTATTTCGCCAAACAGAACAGATAAAAAACGACGATAATATGATGAGATGACGATTATGATGATACACACATCGCACAGCGATACACCATTTACTATATATTTTATCCTGTGTGTACCCCACTCACATTAATAACGTGTGTGTCCGTCCTCCAGTCCAGAACAGATTTTTTTTGAGGATATGGATGATGATATTGCTGCTCCTGATGATGTTGATGATGATGATGATGATGATACGGTGAAGGAAGATGAATGCAAATGTGCAAACGAACAAACGCTAAAACGCTAACACACATCACATCACATTGCATTGATAATATTCACTTCTTCTGAAGAAATACGGAGAGGACGGTTACGTCAGCACATGCACAAAAACAGGAGTCTCTTTTTTCTCATCTACCAAACCAACTTACGACTATCAGCGAAACCAAACCACCACGGCAGTTGAGTTGCATTAGTTACTTACATCCATATTATCTCATTAAATAGAAACAAGGTCAGATCATGTCACCACAAAACACAATACGTTGAGAAAGAATGAAGAAGGATCTCTGAACTGAAATGCTCCTATTGAATTGATAAACGCAATCGCTTCATTTAGCCTCCAAACTGGCTCTCTCTCTCTCCACCATCACACTCTTGTCTTCTGCTGAAGATAAACGTAAGAAAAATGATGACTTCTTTTTTGTATCAGAGGATGTTGGAGTTGGATCTTGAAAAATGTATTTTTTTTGTATCGATGAGCATAAAGGTATTTTAGTGTGATTGTAATATGATGATGCGATTTGTGATGTGAGATTGGAGGTGTGAGTGAGTAATATATAAAGGATGATGATAATACTTAAGAATGAATAATGTGTTGGAGTGTGAGATTCTGGGAAAATGTCAAACTCACTTTTTTCGCAATGACTGAGAATGAAACAAGTGAGTAAGAAGAAGAGTTGGAGTAAGTAATAAGAAAGAAATATATAAAGGTGTTTTTATGGATATTCATCCATAACGAGAATGCATAACCCCTTTCACAGTTTGAAAAGGCGCTCGGGACACAAGATATGCCACAGATTTTTTTATATGCCCAATTCCCTTCTTCTGTTGTGCTTACCAAAACCAACATTTAGGCGATAGGATACAGATAGGACGAAACGTAAGACAAGTGTGTGTGTGTGTACATGCATATCATGAGATGATGAACACAACATGATGATATCCTCCTCCGACCGAGCGACACAGGAGTAGCATAAGCAACCAAATAACCCATTGTATTATGCATAAGCCCAAGAAGAGGAAAAAACAGACAAGCAAAAGAGGTCTGATATGATGGTGCTGCTGAAGCTGTGCTGTTGCTGAAGCCTATGAAAAAAAGGACGTTTTTGTGCGGATGGATGGATAAACCCCAATCCAAAATTCCTAGTGCTTATGCTCACAATAACGTAATGTACGTATGGGTATATTAGGCATGTCTTTTTCCCTTTCGCTTTGTATATGTCTATATTGGATTGCTATTGCTAAAAGCATTATTGCCATTACTTTACTCACACTCTTCTCCTCTACTTGGTCTTGGATTGGACTCCTTCCTAGTATCAGTCAGTAGTGGAGTTATGTGGATTATTTGTGTGGATATTATGCATAGGAGTAGTCGACTTGTGTCGTGATTGATGCCATCATATCAGAACAGAATATCATGTAAAATGGACGGATACGGACGGATAACAATAATATGTAGACTTAGAGTTGTTGATGATGATGAGAAGGAGAAGCGTGAGGGAAACTGAAGCATATATGTAGTAGTAGTTTGTATTTGTACATAACATTATAATATATCATCATATCGTATTGAATATCATAGCCCTCATCATCGTCGTCGTCGTCATCATCATCATCATCGTCAAAATGATATCCATTGAAATGATGTATGTTTGTAATGTAATAACGTAGAATGTAGAGTAGAGCACATTTAGAGAGAGAGGACAGAATTATTTTTTGGTGTATAAAAAGGACTGCTGCGGATATTTTATTGAAGCGAAGAGAGGCAGGAAGGAGGGGGCAGATATCTGAGCAGAAGCGAGGAAGATATGCATCATTCATTGCGCTGCACGGTTTCTGGTTGCGCTTCTAGTTTAGTAGTAAATGATATGATATCATGGCTCATGGTGATAGACTAATGGATATTTCTGATGATGTCAGGATCCAAAGTGGATTTTTGTTGATGTTGATATTGTTATCAAGCCATTTAGACTTTTTGCTCTTTTGTGACTGCTCTGCTTGGAGGTTGTGCAATATGGGACTCTGTCTGTAGTTTAACGATATGTTGTTGACGCTGAGCTATGCTGTAGCCATAATAGCTATTGTATCAATTCGTATTCGCCATTCAGGGTTTTATGGGTGTTTTGCAATTTGGTTGAATTTGAATTGAATTCCTATATCTTATTTTAATGCATCTTCTTATACTGTTTTACTTGGAAGTAAAGATGTTTCTTCATATCCAAATATAAAATATTACCGTGCCCTTCGAATAGTAAGTTAGTTGCAATATAATATTCTCAAATGGCCTTACTCTTACTTAATTGCATTTATCGTGTGTCTTCGTAGTCTGTGTATGTACGTGACACGACGATACAAATAAAATGCCAAATAATTTGGATGGGAATTCATGCACCCATGTATTATGTACTGTTTCATGCATGCAGGGGATAAGCAAGTATGGAAATTACACACTGTTAGAAACTGGAACTGGACATTAAAAATCATTCAGCTTCGATAATGAATATGCTCATAAAAATCTCAATCCGTAATCCTATTCATTACTATCAAGTATTACTAAACCCTACGTCAACATGCATCGCATCATTCCATCTGCACAATTTCTTAGAAAATCTTCCTTATAGTTGAGTTTATATGCCTAGTTTTTTCAATGTTTTCACTCTATACTTTTCATTTAATGGAGCAAGAAAAAATCTAAATATCATGCTAAAAAAGTGACTGGACTGCATTCTGACCTCAACCTTTGGTGACTCCATGAACTTGTATGTACGCACAGATATGTATTCATTAATGAAAAATAGTTTTCTACTAGGTAAATGCTCCCTCTCTCAGACGGATGCCAGTTCCTTCATATTCTGCATAACTCCGAAGGAGTCCATATGTCCACCAGCTAGCTCAATAAGTATTTTAATCTTCTCCAGAGCAATTTTCCCGAGCTTCTCCGTGTTATACAATCCAATATACTGGTGATAATCAGCATTAGACATGTTACTTACTAGCTTACAAGCAAGTCAAAATCATCGTTGGGTCACTACTCATTTGTCATTACTCAAGGAAGTACTTAAAGTAAAGTGGCATAAATTGCATGATCCACCTACCTTTTCAATGTGGAGGCAGAAAAATGCATGTTTCGATGTTCGAAGTTCGAACACATTTATCTACATATGATACTATACAACGGGATATATCAATCATCAGATCTACATGCGTTCCAAAAGCTAAGAATGAAGAAGGATATGAAGCATTGTGTAGTCAATTACTGTCACGCTCAACACTCAAGCAATTACAAGTAGTTAAAGATTCCAAAATCCAACTCCAATAGATATTTGCATGTAGTAAATAAAAACCTACATAATATTATACCTTCACTTTCATCTCATCTTTGTTGTAGTTGCAGCAAAGTTGGTATTACGGCTTTTGCAGAATATCAAATATCATCTTTATGCATGCAAGCAAAGATGCATACAGAAACTTACAAAACCAACAAAATGCATAATATTGATGTGACAAACAAGGGTACGAGCTATACATATTAATACCTAAAACAACTTATGCAATTATTATACAAAGGACAAAATGATTTAAATACCTATACATCCCATCAGTATCACGTACCGCAACCATTTGAGCGCTAAAGTCATATCTCTCCTCCAGAGATACACAGAAATTCATGTGAATATTGTTGAGTCTAAATGCATATGACCATGAATGAACAGAAAAACGAGATACATAAGAAAGTATGAGATAGAGATATGCATAAAAGATAGGGATTGAGAGGAAAAGAAGGAAATAGTGATGTATGGTTTGGGATTGGATTTTATATTATGTTGTTTTGATATTGTATAAGTAGTCATACGTAGTGCATCTATTTTTGTGGCTCAAAGCATTTTCAATTCAACATTAACGTTTCGAGTGCTTCTACATAATAATTCTACTTCAAAAGTGCTTATACAGATAAATTTAAGATAAGCAAAAAATAGTTCAAATCTACAGTATCAACTTACAACTTTCATTTCTCTGACCATTGACTGACTGATGTTGGATGTTGGTAAGGACCCCATTCATGATTCAATGTTAAGTGTGATAAGCATATCGACCGATTATTTCTTTTGTTCAGAAAACTAACTGGCTAGCGTAAAAAAAATCACAGTGATCACACATAAATCATTAATTTAATTGAATTTAATGGTAGATTTGAAAAACGATCAGGTGAAATTTCCAGTGTTTAAAAATAGAGTTCAAACTTCAAAACTGAAAACACAAAAAACTGACCCCCAACTGTTCTTGTGCAGCGATTTACGCTTCAGCTGGCTGGCTGGAAACGAAAACGTGTGTTGCATTGCGTGTTGTCTCCGTTTCCTTTCGTTGCTCGTCTTCCTTTGTTTGTGTTCTCATTCCAACTTTTTACTTTCACTCACTTTTTCTGCAGTCAAGGAACATGGAATAGTATTGATCCATCAGATCATGTGTTCCACTCATTGCTGTTCCATGTTTTTGTTCCTTTATTTTTTGCTAGACTATAGTCAGTTGTCAGGCATGTTGGTGTGGCTGGAATCTTCTTCCTCCATCCTCTAAAAGACATATTCAATATTCCTGAAGGTGGAAAGAGCGTTTTCTCGATTGTCTTTGTAGTGGCGCAGTAGTCTGTTCACTGTTCCTATGTAACTTACTGGTGTGCTGTGTGTTTATATTATTGAATTATTATTGTCGTTGACCATCAACTATGTTGCTGCATCTCGCTTCTGTATTCAATATTGTCTAATTTAAAGTGTCTTTGTTTTAAACAGATCCTGGATCCTTTTACAAACGGAAGTGCTTTATTAAAACTTAGAAATCAGGAAAGGAAGGAGCCCATTGGTGCATTAAGCTTGTTTAACTTGTTTGTTAGCTCAGCTTACAAGACATTTATTGAGGCAATGAATCTGGATGAAAGTGGATGAAGATATAACCAAATGAAGACGCCTTGAAGAATTTGTCTTTTTTACTCAGGTATGCACGTAGAAACCCTTCAACTACTGACTACGACCATGTAATCGAAACATCTTGATTTGTGATTGATGACGATTTAATGTGCGTCCAGTTGACAGTACACGAAACCAACGCTTCCGACTGAAAGTCGGTTGCAATAATATCCAACATATACAAATAGCGACTTGATTTAGTTTGAAATGATAAAATATGTTGTTTTTAGGAAGTCCATTTTTGTGTTCCCGTTTTCATAGCTTTTGCTAAAACAGCGCAACTACTTAATTATTCAAAATGTCAGCTATCAACCCCATTGCTATTCAAAAACAAATTAAGGACAATACCACCGATATTCAAGACTTTCTCAGTGATCTTAGCAGTTGGTCAACTGATATGAAGGCTAAGGAGCTGGCAGAATCAGGAGCTGATTTGCAGGTACATGTTACATTCTTAACTAATGTTGTTGCTCCAAATAACAAGATGACATGATTGACAGTAGTTGAATACAATAATTTCACTCCTGTATTTGAAGCCCATGGATAAAGTACCACTGAGAAATGATCCGAAGAAGCAAGCCAAGGAGAAAGAAAATCGGACTACAAAATCAGAAAATACCGTGGAAATTGGAGCAGGTGATGCTCCTGTCAAGAAGCAAATGAATTCTGTGGAATATTCTGCTTGGGAAAAGTTTGATGTGGTAAATAAACCAATTTGTCTAAGTTTAATATTGTTCTTTCAAACTGGATTAATATTTAAAGTATCATTATACAATACAAATTAGGAAAAGGCTTGCGAGGAAATCGACAGGAAAGAGAAAAAAGAGGAAGAGTCAGAGGAGCAGCGAATTAAAAGGAAGGCAATAACTATGAGACTCCAAGCTATTGCAGCAGAGAAGAAAGAAAAGGTAGGTTAAACGCTTCATACTCGAGACTAAGTTGATTTGTAATTGTGATTTTCTAACACGTCATTTTGTAATGCTGTTACCTTTTTGCAGGGAAACCAGTATCTGAAGGAAAAAAATTATGAAAAAGCTATCGAGTGCTACAGCGAAGGAATCAGATGCGATAAAGAGAATGCGTTGCTTTATGCTAATAGGGCACAAGCTTACCTCTTTGATAAGCAGTACGTTGTGTAGCAATTCTTGTAAGTTCTCATTGTCGTTCTTTTAAATCAGGAAATAAGATTTGCTGTTTGTGTTATAGATATTCAAAAGCAGTGGAAGATTGTTCAGAGTCTTTAAAGTTTGACTCTACTTATGTGAAGTCTTATTTTCGTCGTGCGAAAGCCTTGATAGAACTTGGAAAATTAAACGAAGCAAAGGTAAGTTATTTCTCCTAAAATGTGCTTATGCTGTCTTAATTTTCAATTCTGAAGCAATCTATAGTTATGTTATATATTTTTCATTTACAGAATGATTGCAACCAAGCCCTTAAAATAGATCCTAAAAACTCAGAGGTGCGTAGCATGTTAAACGACTTAAACCGACGTACTCAAGCACCAAAAGCAGGTCCAAAGAAAGCAACTCCTAGTCCAACTTTTCCGGGTATAAGGACAATGTTTACGAGCCGACCTAACGTCTACACTCCTACTACTTATGATGACGACTATGATGACGAAATCATGAAGAAGCCTGAAATTAAGGAAGTGTTTCCTAAACAGATCCTTCCAGCTTCTAAGCCTGTAAATCGACGATCTAAGGTAAAGCTCCCATGACTATGGATCTAAATCTGAGTATAGTTTTTAATAACTGTGTGAAATGAAAACTAAATACTCTCCTCTTCGAATCGATTTAGCGTCCGTTACTCCCAGTCCACGTAAAAGTAATTGGAGAGAGAGAAAAGAAGCTGAAACTTGAACCTTCAATTGATGGCCAAAATGGAAGCTGTTCGAATTCTTTGGATGGTGACAGTTCTTCAATAAGCAGTCCGACTACAGATTATTCGAATGCCCCTACTCCTCCTTTGTCTTCAATCCCAAACTCCCCCACGTCACTTCCCAGCCTTTTCTCTAAGCTGCAGATGGCAACTGTTCCTCCGAAACCGCAAACAGCAGCTCAGTTTACATTGCATTGGAAACAGATCAAGATAAATCCTGACATTACTGCTCAGTATTTAAATGTAAGTAGTAATGCAATTTGTATATTTGTTATGTCTTAGATCTGTTATCGGAGAAAAAATTTATGCGAATTGAGCTGTAAATAGGCGTGTTGGTCTTTATCTTTACAGCATTTGGAGACCGACGATTATCTCATGTTCCAAGACTCCATGGAATACTCCATCCTCTCCGATATTCTTGATCTACTGGTTTGGGAGTTTTTGCCACGCAAATGGGATGTTGCCAAACATCTCGTTGGCTTAACCAAAATCCGCAGATTTAGTACTCTGCTCATGTTTATGACGGAGAAGGATCGTGCTAACGTTCGGAAGCTTATCTCCGAATGTCCCTCTGAAATGCAGGAGCTACTTAAACCACTTTACGAAGTTTGATTCCAATAGTCAATCATTTATCTGTTCATTTAGCTAAAGGTTTAAACGTGTACGTTATATGAATCACGTCCGGTTATAATGTTTGTGAATGCGTATCGTGTCGCGCTAACATGATAAACTACTGCTTACTATAGACAATGTTTCAGAGCCGATAATATGGAATACGGACTATATATTATGTCTGTAGCATTATGTGTCGCTGTTTTCTCAATTATTTGTTTTCATTACAAATGCAATGAAAATCTAAATAAAAATCGTGTTCCAATAAAATTATTTGCCTTTGAGCTTTTGGTTATATATTCCGATTTCACTGTGGCCTCAGAGAGTGGTCGCTGTATTAATCGAGCAATTAATGCAGTTCACGTAACAGTTAATAACACGTTTGTGTACTATTTTCGCATTTCTTTAACTATTTGGCATTTGCATAACAATATTCTGAATTCTCTGTCCTATGCTACTGTTGAAACGAAGTCTATTGCTAGAATCAAAAGCCTTGCTGTCTGCTGTCTCAATATCCCCCCATCCTTTTTAAACACGACTTCTTCGAGTTTAGATCAGGTTCTACAATCGCATAAGATAGAACATTGACAATATGACATGTCCTATTGCATGTGTAGTTTTCGTACACACGTAAAATTATTCTAAAAAATGCATTAATGCCCGTTCCTGATGAGAAAAGGATTTCAAGTACATATTACTTATTCATAATGGCTTACTCATTTGCATTCCCATCCAAAAAATTTATATTCATTGAAAGGATGTTCCTAAATCTCATACTTCATCATGACTATGCATGGCATCTGCATCTGTGTCTTCCTAAAATTTCAATTTAGTATTTTTCCAGAGGATTCATCATCTTCATCTATTACTACGAAATTACTGCGCGATATAACTTTTATAGTACAAAGTACAGTATTTCCAAGCTCATCACTTACCCATCCATCCTTCAGATGAAGCCTCAGAGGCATAGAAATACGTAAAAAATGATAATAAAGCTATTTGTTTACAA
Organism: Orchesella villosa; assembly: GCA_036850725.1. Taxonomy (NCBI): domain Eukaryota; kingdom Metazoa; phylum Arthropoda; class Collembola; order Entomobryomorpha; family Orchesellidae; genus Orchesella; species Orchesella villosa. The sequence continues at coordinate 2,766 of JAANSM010000627.1, read as the reverse complement.
TGACGATGTGATGTAAGCAATGCAATATGGAGTGAGTGATGTGATGAAGGGAAAATATGGATAGAGATTTGTGGTTTTCGTAGAGTGTTCTCTAAAAGAGTCCTCAAGAGAAATCCCATCCCATCAAATATCCATTAAATATGCAGATAGTTGACCAAACCCTGAACAGAGTAGCGAGTTCTTAAATACTTTTCAATCTGGGGCTTCTTAAGAAAAGCTATTTACTTCCACTTTCTCTTGAGCAACAAGATACAACTTCTGCATGCTCTAACACCATCAATTCTCATCATCCTCGTTGGTAGGTAATAGGAATTTTCAGAAGCTCATTTCACCTCTCTTACATAACGAGGTTCGGTTGTTGCGACGAGAAAGGTAAAGTACATAATTCTGTCGAAGTTTAAGAATGCATGAAACCTTCCTGAAAGAAAATGTTTACCTCGGGTAGAAAACATGAGTTATTCCACATTTGAGACTCTCTCACTAAATACTTTTTTGTGTGCTTTATACAACATAAATTTAAGATGCTTAGGAAGAGAAGAAAGGAATGAAGCAGGATTTGCAAGCGAAGATTCTCTTAGGAAAACGAGTTTCGAATGAGGACTATATACAGAGTTCGTCCCAATGTTTCGTCAAAGGGTTTATTTGTTAGTGTATACACAACGTTATGCTTATCGTAAAATAGCGTAAGCGACAATTAATCCTTGATGGAGGTACAGAAGACTCTACAAAGCAATTAAGTAGTGAGGGAAAATACTTTCAAAACCACCATGCTTCTTATAAATCGTACTCTTAAGTATACTCCTTTAGCTTGTGTGTTTCCAACTATCGAAAAAGGGAATTTTTGTACTTTATATGAAATTGTAATGAATATTTACATGTAAATATAAGGTATATGTACTTTTTACGAAAAGAGGCTAAGACTTCGGACCTTAGGCTTCGAAGCCATTTCCGTGATGGAGTTATTCATCAGCCATGATGTGATGACTAGTCCAATGATGAACAGTTCTCGGGAACTGAACTCCCAAATGTGGAACCGGGTTGGGAGAGACAATGCAACGATGTTAACAGTCATCACGTACGCATTACTGATGCCCCAAACGTCACCAGCAAGATAGCAAATGTAACCTTGAGCTGCTGCAGTTATTCCAGTGCAGATCTGAGTTGTTCTCACGATCCCGTTTCCGCTATGTGCTATCCAAGCCACGAGAGGTATGATGGCGAGGCTGATGAGGAGGTGACAGAGGGCGGAGGGATAATACATTACCCAAGTGTAAGTGACCATCATGGGGTAACCTATGACCACTGCTAACCATGCTAGGAGGTAATGGTATTGGAGCACCGATTGGAAATTCCCTTTGAGTGGATCTTCCGTTTGTTCCAATACTGTGGGAATTGGGATATGATTGAATTACATTGTATCTTGGTCGTATTCTCCCTTTGTTTTTATCAATTAATTAGAAAAGTAAAGGTTTAGGGAGTGATTTACTGATTGAAATGACGCCAAGTAGCTGAGAAATCCCACAAAGAACATACCACACACTACAGTATAAAATTCCAGTGAGTGAGAGATTCGTTACATACTGGAACCACAGGCCGTAAACGGAAATGCATAGCCCGCAACCTTCTAAAATGGCTAGAATTGTAGTTTCGATTGGACTCATGCTTCAATACACTAAAAATAGTTTTGACACAATCGAAAATAGTTAGTGGATTTGAGCAAAGAAGAACAATTTGTTTAAATTTGAATCATTTTCTGTAGAAAGTTGATGGATGTGTAAGGGAAAAACAGGCCTGCTTGGATGAACGCCCGTGCTCATAAGTTGGCAGAAACTGTTTTACCTTGCTATAATGTTATTTATAGAATTTGTTCTTCACAGATATGATACATATCTTTAGTAGATTTAGAATAAACTTATGTCAAAGCAGGGAACTAATCGTAGGCACCATAGCATTTTTAAGTAATGTGTAGTCAGTGGACTTCAAGCTTCAAGGTTTCAATCAATCTTTGTGAGAAGTATCTATAAGCTAAACAGATGCAAATCACACGTCGGTTTCATCTATTTTATTTGTTTGCATGCCTTTTTTCATGTTAAAAAACTGTTGTTGATCATATAATAATCCAAAATTTGATCTGTATCGCAGAGTAGTTATAGTTAGTAGGTTTTTATGGCATAATACTATAACAGACCTGCGGCGCGGCCCACACACGTCGTAGTGTATGTATGGGACATTTCTTCGGAAATGCTGTTGGAAGGAAGGACGAGATTCTGGATCCACTTTGTATGTATGGGGCAAAAAGATACAGCCAGTTTTAAAGATTTTCATGGAACCGGTGTGTCCCTAATTCTTAATAGGATTGCACAATTACTATTCTAATGATATGTAGAATTGCTTTCTGAAACACTGATGAAAAGTCAATCTGTCATACTTGTTCACAATGTTCACATACGAATGCATAACTCACCTGGAATTTAATGGTCATAAAAACCGAAACTACGTATACAATAATACGTTACACGAATGAATGGAATTACATAATAACCAGTCAACCCAAATCATTTCGGGTAGCGTATGAAGTGGGATACTTCAGGATGAAATTTCATATGGCATTTCACATCCAATCTCATATCCTAGATGATTGCATTCCTCGGACGAAATGTTTTAGGTCCACAACAAGTAATGTTGCAATTCTTACTTTGTTTCTACTTTGTGGACCATTCAGATCACGACTCACGACACGATTATTACGCAGTGTTGCAAGATATG